>JAODYC010000020.1:107141-137175 GCA_026262405.1 Curvularia hawaiiensis | reverse complement strand
GAGATGGGAATGGAGATGGTGAAGGGGGATGTGGAAAAGGAAAAGATGGTTTGGAGATGTGCGCGGGTATGGGTTGATGGATAGAGGGAAGGCTAGATGGTATGCAGATATAAAAAGTGGTGTATGGTTCAGCGATCGATGAGGTCCTGTTCCGTGAAAATACCAGCAAAGACGTGTGTAGTCATGTTGTAGTGGGTAGCTGGATTGGGCTGGGCGGAGGTAGCGTGTTCTGGAAAGTGGGGGCCTTGGACTTTGCATTCTGGAGCAATCCTCTCTGTACTTGTTGTAATGCATCTAATTGTTCTAGTAATACGGTGAAAACTTGTCATTTGAAAAACAGAATCATCAAACTATCACCAGTCATCCGCGCTACCGACCTTGAACATCCCGCTTGGTGCTGTCCTACACGCTAACACTTGCTATTTTGTAGCAAACTCGCGGCCTTGGTTGTCCGGGAGACCAACCCTATCTCGGCCTAGCCCGCAACGCAAGGAATACAGTAGGGCGGCAGCCGCTTCACCACGAATTGTTACTCTACACCGCTTTGCTAAACGAACAACACACTTGCACCCACTACCCCTTTGGCCTCAATCGCCTTTCCAACGGCACAATTCACGCATTGCGACTCGAAAAAGCCCGCGTTTCGTGACGAAAGCTTTCAACATGTCCGCTCAGCCAGACAACCAGCAGATGGAGGGCGTCCAGGACCCCGCTACCGATGTCAAGGGCAAGGGCAAGGCCCAGGAAGGCGAGACAATGGAGGAGTCTATGGATGACGACTCGAGCGATGAGTCTGGTGTTGAGGAGGTGCGTTTATGCTCACCCACTTGCCTATCTCTTTCTCCGTCAGTAAGCTAACATAATCACGTCTTAGGCCGGTGAACGTAAGCCCCCACCCCCTCCAATGCTTTCCACGCGGAAATATGTATGAGCAGAGAGACTGATAGATGAGACAGCCGAAGAGCCCGACGAGGACAACATGGAAGAGATTGAGACGTCCAACATCATCGGCAGCCGTACGCGCGGCAAGAATATCGACTTCACAAAGGCGAATCAGGAGCTGGAGGGCGAGGATGACGAGGACGATGACGAGGACTTTGTTGATCCTGATGATGAGATGAAGGATTAAGGGATGGCTGTGTGCTGTCTCGATTTTTCTTTTCGGTTCTTTGGGTGATTGAGTACGTTGGTGTTGCCTGTTTTCTTTTCACAGCGAGAGGAAGCTAACGAGGGAGCTTGATAGGCACTCTTTGGGCGCGCAAACGAGGAAGGGTTTCTACGTCGACGATTGGGTACATATACGCGTAGGAAAAACACGTCTGGTGGCGGTGGAAAGAAGGGTCTGGAATTCAGATGGACTGTATACAGTTCGCGTCTGCATAGCCCATCAGCGTACATGACGAATGAAATAAACAAACAAACAAGTGAACGGATGATGTGCGTTGTTTTCAGTGCTTCGTGCAAGTGTGTCTGTTCGTTGTACCTACGGTGGCCAAGCATGTTATTTCTCCATTTTCTTCTATAAGAGTTCAAGGACTACCTATAGGCAAGGCACGTATGCCGTATCTGTTTCGCTCACCTATTTCATACCCGTGCCGCCAGATCTTAGGTTCTTGTTGGATGCAGCAGAGACTTGTTGTTTTTTTTTCACGTTTTCACTCGATATAAGTGACAAGTGACTCTCGAGACGACTTTTGCAAGAGGTGAGCTGACTATTGTCACCTTGAGGTACTCAGAGGGGATGGTCCTAAGAAGAAGAAAAAAACAAGAAGTGACAGGAAAGACTCAGTTGATTTGTAGTATCGTGAGCGATTGCATGTGTAATACCAGAATCTGTTAGGGCCTGTAAAACAACCTGCTTAGATCTGGGCATGGGTATAGGTTTTGCAAAAGAAGGACGAACATCTGGTTTGACGGGAATGGTTGTGTATCCAGCATGGTGCAGCCTAGTTGCTCATGAAGGCCCAGTGCAAGGATATTCTTGCGCGTAGTGTATTTGTATGTAAGAGAAATGATTGGAACCAATGTAAGCGCCATGTGACCAACTGACCAGTCGGGCCTTGGTCGCTTACACGCGTACATACTTGTATGTAAAGGCACATTATACTCTGTTACTACATGTATGTACGTGAGCCAAGAGACAGGCCGGTTGCCAGCTCATGATGCCAAGGCACGTCGTGTGCAGATGGATCCTTGTATGGGAGTATGGCTGAGGTGTTGAGTGTACGTTTGTTTTCATGTCTATCTCATGCTGCTAGTAGTCCACGTTGCAACACTTGGAGTTTGAATTTCGGCTCGGACTTGAAGTCGCACGCACCCCACTAGAAACTGTCCGTCCCCAAGTCACTGGTTTGGCGGGGTCTTGGCGGGTGTCGGGGTCGGTTTGGCAGGGTCAGGGTCTGCAAGGACGCACATCATCGACTAGGGTGGTTGTTACTACGTTATGTAAATGCCCTAGGAAAGACAAGTCCAAAGTATATCGAGACGAGGGGAAAGGAAAGTGTAGCTAACGGGCCGTTTAGCCGCATGGTGAAACGGTGTCATTGGAAAGCAGGGCTCAATCGCAACAAAGCCAATTTGAGTATGTTTTTCGAAATTGGATTGATGGCCCGCGTGGGGGTTGAAGAAGGAAAAAAAAGGGATCTCATATGGTTAGCTAGATTGGGTAATTCGAGAAAAGGGTCCCCGTGACCTTTGCTGGCTAGTTAGTTTGGAGTGAGCGATGCTCGTATTAATTGTCGGGAGGAACAGGAAGATCACTAGAGACGCATGTGATGGGTTGCAGGCGTGCGGTTCCGTTTGGTTGATGTGTGAGTGAGACGGCGGAAAGTGCGGACTAATGTAGAGTCGCTAAGCCGTGGCCTGGTCCTGCAGTACGTAGTAGTACAGCTGAAGAGTGTACGAGTGTGTCTGCCACTGTACCCAGGCAGCCGTGTTCAACAGGGAAGAGATCCAGGTGTCTGGAATACCCTTTTTCCTTGATGGAGAAAAACCATGTCATTGGTACACGAATCTGATCTCATCGGGCGGATCCGACGCCCTGATTCAGTGGACAGATGGTCGAGCGATAGGGCAGGCAAGTCGACTGTCTCCCACTCTTGGTGTGCAAAGGGCCGAAGCAAATGTATTAGGTACACGAATCCTGCGGAAATTTTTGTCGAATGGCGGGTGCAGGGTGTTTTGTACAGGTGGAGTGGTATGATTGCACTGGACAAGCTCCTGGAATACCCGGCGCGAGACAGGTGGATGCTAAGTCGAGGCGACATCGGCCACGAGCAGGCGAGCTCGCTTGTCCTCGTGACCTGGCTCCCGCTCTGTAGTGCCGACGTCTAGGCAGCGGGCGTTCCGATCTGTTCCGAGCAGCATCTTGACAGCGCGGCGTCGGGTCGGAATGGCCGAGCCTGGGACGAGACCGGCCAAGGGCAGGCAGGCAGTTTGTGTCGGCCTGGACAATGGCGACGGTGGCCATGGCTACGAGGTGATGTTCGCTGCAGGCTGCGCGGTGATGATGTCGTCGAAGAGGCGCCTGCAGAAACGAGGGCGGAAGCTCCGCCGCGCACGGCGGGGTTATATCAGGTCCCGTCCAACGAGGGGCGAGAGGACAGGCGCGGTAGCGCGAGGTCCGCCCCGGAGAAGCTTGGGCAGCGATAAGGCGGGAGATGACCGGCTGGAATTACGCCAGACTTGTCGAGCAGTGCCGCCGGCCCAATGGGCGGGGGCGAGATTCAGATGATGCCGCACATGCAAGCCCGCAGCCAAACCCGACCTTCGGAGACCAGGGCGCCGGCGCACTGACGAACGACTGCAGGGCGGTCGGCGCGTGCTGGCCAATGGGACCCCTGCTTATCGTCATGGAGTGGCAGAACAACCGTGGGGTAGGCTCATTTTTCCCATGCCATCACCCGCCAATACAGCCCATACCCACCCGCGACAAGCAAATGGGAGCGCCCACAGACTACCGCAGCAGCAGACCGGGCGAGTGGCAAGTGCTGGACATAGGAAACCATTGAGATAGACACCTAGAGAGAGAATACACACCACAGCCTGCCACCGCGCGAGAAGCGGGGGGCCACTAGAACCATGTGCAAGTACGGTACTCTACTCTACACACTGTCCAGCCCCAGCACCGTCCCAACACGGCGGTCAACTCCACGACCAGGCAGTCCCCAGTCCGTCCGTAACGGCAAAGCGACCGACGAGCCCTACAACTGACAGCAGAACGCCTCCCTCGACGCGCCTCCCGTCCTGCCATTGGACACTGCCCAAGGCAACTTGCTAGCGCATTGGGAAAATAATCCACCCCACCACCTGCCTCCGCCCTCTTATGAATAAGTACTCCCACCCAGCCCGCGGCACTCTTGCTCTCTCTCTCCTTCTCCCTCGTCTTGCACACTCTCCATCACAATCGCTTCGAGCTGCTTGCAGGAACACCGCGAGCCACCCACAAGGCCAGTTCCATTAGCCCTCTCCAGTGACAAAGTAAGTCCTTTGCCTCCCGTGTCCGCGCCCGCTGCACCACCCACCCACGCCTGTCCGCCTATCCTACCGACTCGGGCGCTGCAACCCCGCGTGAGCCCATTCGTTGTCTTTCTTATCAGCGCATCACTCTGCTTGGATCGCCACTGCTCGCCACGGAGATTTGGAGAAAAGCGCCGTAGCCATCAATTGATCGTCTCTACTTCTGCTCAAGTCAATTTGGCGACCCATCCGGTCCCATTGTTTCGTTGGTTCCGACTTTCGTTCATGGCCGCGCTCCCTTTCCGTCCCAACCCCCCACTCGCATTTCTTGCTTTTGGACTCGGGCTCTGCGCACACCTGCACCGCCCTATCTTGATCTTTTGCCCTCTTCCTCGCACCCAGCAGGCTTCTTTTCTCGCACGGGTTTGTAAATTGACATTTGCCTCAGATTTCCGTGGAATTGATCAGCAGCTCCCTATCAACGCAGCGAGCGACCCCGCCACACGCCTAAAGCGATACCACACCCTTTCCAACACAACCACCAACGGAACCCACAAATTCGGCCTTTTGCCGATATAATGGGTCGGGTCTCGTTCACCGAAGATACAAAGTTGTCCCAGGATACCCAGATTGAAGAAGAGCAAACTTCGGTGTTTGCTTATCAGGATGGCCCAGAGAACAAGTCTTGGGCGGGTGCCCTGCCCTTGAAGCAGGGTCTGTACGACCCAGAGCTTGAGAAGGATGCTTGCGGTGTCGGTTTTGCTGCGTAAGTGACAATCGCAATCGCTTTGCACAAAGCGTGGAGGGCAGTGACTGACAATTGGGCAGCCATATCAAGGGCAAGGCCAGCCACAAGATTGTTGTAGATGGTAAGAAAAAATTATATACGCAACAAAATTACACGGATATAGATCGCTAACATATACACAGCACGATCACTGCTATGCAACATGACTCACCGAGGAGCCGTCGGTTCAGACGCGCGAGATGGTGACGGTGCAGGTGTAATGACCTCCATCCCCCACCGATTCTTCCTCAAGGAGTTCGAGCGCGAGCAAGGCTACAAGCTGCCAGCGCTTGGCCAGTATGCCACCGGCAACCTGTTCTTCAAGCCAGACTCCACCATCTTGGATGAGACAAAGGCTATGTTTGAGGATGTTGCAGACCAGCTCGACCTGAGGGTGCTAGGATGGCGAGCAGTCCCTCGCGATTCCACACTTCTTGGTCCTGCGGCTTTGTCGCGAGAGCCCATCATCCTGCAGCCGTTTGTTGTCCTGAAGTCTGCCTACGGCGATGGCCGGGAGCCAAAGGATGATTTCAAGGAAAAATACGACAACGCATACTTTGAGCGACAGCTCTATGTCCTGCGAAAGCGGGCTACACACGTTATTGGTCTGCACAACTGGTTCTACATTTGCTCGTTGAGCAACAGGAACATTGTCTACAAGGGCCAGCTGTCTCCTGTCCAGGTCTATGAGTACTACCACGACCTGCTCAATGTCGATTACGAGGGTCACTTTGCCCTGGTGCACTCGCGTTTCTCGACCAACACATTCCCCAGTTGGGACCGTGCGCAGCCTCTGCGATGGGCGGCTCACAACGGTGAAATCAACACCCTACGAGGAAACAAGAACTGGATGCGGGCACGTGAGGGTGTCATGAAGTCCAGCCTCTTCGGCGAGGAGCTCGACCTTCTCTACCCGATTGTTGAGGACGGTGGATCCGATTCCGCAGCCTTCGACAACGTTCTTGAGCTGTTGACCATCAACGGCGTTCTGTCGCTCCCAGAAGCAGTCATGCTCATGGTGCCAGAAGCGTGGCAGGGTAACAGCACCATGGACCCCGCCAAGCAAGCATTCTACGAGTGGGCTGCTTGCATGATGGAGCCTTGGGATGGTCCTGCGCTCTTCACCTTTTCTGATGGACGGTACTGCGGTGCTAACCTGGACCGAAACGGTCTTAGGCCTTGCCGTTACTACATTACCGACGATGACCGTATTGTCTGCGCATCCGAAGTCGGCACCATTTCCATCGAGCCTGAGCGAGTGGTCCAGAAGGGCCGTCTGCAACCGGGTAGGATGTTGCTTGTCGACACTGTCGCTGGTCGAATCGTCGATGACGCTGAGCTGAAGAAGACCGTCTCGGAGCGCAACGATTTCCGCCGCTGGATTGACAAGAACCTCCTGACCCTTCCCAAGATCGTTCAGGCTGTTGGTGAAAAGGGTATCGACCTGTCGTCCACACTCACTGAGACCAAGCTGCACGAGGATCCTCGTCTGCGAGCATTCGGCTACTCTCTCGAGCAAGTCAGCTTGCTTCTTGGCCCAATGGCTGCTGATTCCAAGGAGGCTCTTGGATCTATGGGTAACGATGCTCCTCTTGCTTGCTTGGCCACACAACCTCGTCTGCTATACGAGTACTTCCGCCAGCTCTTTGCTCAGGTCACCAACCCTCCCATTGACCCTATCCGTGAGGCTATTGTCATGTCGCTCGAGGCCTACGTTGGTCCTCAGGGTAACCTTCTGGAGATGGACGAGTCGCAGTGTGGCCGTCTGCTCTTGCCATCGCCTATCCTCACGCTGGAGGAATTCAAGGCTATGACCAACGCCCACAGCCTGTACCGAGACTGGACTGCCAAGAGCATTGACATCACCTTCCCCAAGAGCGAGGGTATTGAGGGATACATGAATGCTCTCGACCGCATCTGCGAGGCGGCCACAGAGGGCATCCAGGCTGGCGACAACATCCTTGTCTTGACCGATCGTGCGGCTTCTGCTGACCGCGTTGCCGTATCTGCCTGCTTGGCTACTGGTATGGTCCACCACCACCTTGTCCGCAACAAGTGGCGATCCAGCGTTGCTCTCGTTGTCGAGACTGGTGAGGCTCGTGAGGTTCACCACATGTGTGTCCTCGTCGGATACGGTGCTGATGCCATCTGCCCATACCTTGCCATCGAGTGTATCCTGAAGATGCACCGTGAGGGCGTCATTCGCAAGAACCTAACCCCTGAGCAGCTCATCCAAAACTACAAGCACTCTTGCGACGGTGGTATCCTCAAGGTCATGAGCAAGATGGGTATCTCTACCCTCCAGTCCTACAAGGGTGCCCAGATTTTCGAGGCTCTTGGTCTTGATGACTCTGTTGTCGACCGCTGCTTTACTGGAACTGCATCACGTATTAAGGGTATGACCTTCGAGCTGATTGCGGCTGATGCCTTTGCTCTTCACGAGAAGGGCTACCCAACACGCCCCATTGTCGAAGTTCCTGGTCTTGCTGAGACTGGTGAGTACCACTGGCGTGACGGAGGCGAGCCTCACGTCAACGACCCCACTGCCATGGCCAACATCCAAGACGCTGTTCGTACCAAGAACGACAAGTCGTACGAGGCCTACTCCATTGCCGAGTACGAGCGTATCAAGGACTGCACTCTTCGTGGTCTCCTGGATTTCAACTTTGATGACCGCACTCCCATCCCCATTGACCAAGTCGAGCCCTGGACTGACATTGTGCGCCGTTTCGTCACTGGTGCCATGTCTTATGGATCCATCTCCATGGAGTCTCACTCCACTCTCGCTGTAGCCATGAACCGTCTTGGCGGAAAGTCAAACACTGGTGAGGGTGGTGAAGACCCCGAACGCAGTCTGCGCATGGAGAATGGTGATACTATGCGCTCCGCCATCAAGCAGATTGCTTCAGGACGTTTTGGTGTCACCGCCAACTACCTTGCCGATGCCGACGAGCTCCAGATCAAGATGGCCCAGGGTGCCAAGCCTGGTGAGGGTGGTGAGCTTCCTGGCCACAAGGTCTCTGGCTCTATTGCTAAGACCCGTCACTCTACTCCTGGTGTCGGTCTTATCAGTCCTCCTCCCCACCACGACATCTACTCCATCGAAGATCTCAAGCAGTTGATTTACGACTTGAAGTGCTCCAACCCTCGCGCACGTGTATCTGTCAAGCTGGTCTCAGAGACTGGTGTTGGTATCGTCGCTTCCGGTGTCGCCAAAGCCAAGGCTGACCACATTCTCATCTCCGGTCACGATGGTGGTACCGGTGCTTCTCGATGGACTGGTATCAAGTACGCTGGTCTCCCATGGGAGTTGGGTCTTGCCGAGACTCATCAGACTCTTGTTCTCAACGATCTTCGTGGTCGTGTCATCGTCCAGACTGATGGTCAAATCAGGACTGGACGTGACGTCGCCATCGCCTGTTTGCTTGGAGCCGAAGAATGGGGCTTTGCTACCACTCCCTTGATCGCCATGGGCTGCATTATGATGCGCAAATGTCACCTTAACACGTGTCCAGTGGGTATTGCTACTCAAGATCCTGAGCTTAGGAAGAAATTTGCTGGTACGCCCGAGCACGTCATCAACTTCTTTTACTACATTGCCAATGAACTCCGTGCAATCATGGCTAAGCTCGGCTTCCGCACCATCAACGACATGGTTGGCCGCTGTGAGGTCCTCCGCATCCGCGACGACCTCCGCACTGCTAAGACGGAGAACATCGATCTTTCGCTCATCCTTACTCCTGCGCACACTCTTCGCCCTGGTGTCGCCACATTCAACGTCCGCAAGCAGGACCACCGACTTCACGTTCGTCTTGACAACAAGCTGATTTCCGAATCTGAACTTGCTCTGGAGAAGGGTCTTCCCGCCCGCATCGAGTGCGATGTCGTCAACACTGACCGCGCTCTTGGTGCCACTCTCTCTTACCACATCAGCAAGCGCTATGGCGAGGCTGGTCTGCCCCCGGATACCATCCATGTCAACATTCGTGGATCCGCTGGACAGTCTTTCGGTGCTTATCTCGCACCTGGTGTCACTCTTGAACTCGAGGGTGATGCCAACGACTACGTCGGCAAGGGTTTGTCTGGAGGTCGCTTGATCATCTACCCTCCCCGCAACGCCGTCTACCGTGCCGAGGAGAACGTTTTGATTGGCAATGTCTGCTTGTACGGTGCCACTCAGGGTACCTGCTTCTTCCGTGGTATCGCTGCCGAGCGTTTCTGCGTTCGTAACTCAGGTGCTACGGCCGTTGTTGAGGGCGTTGGTGACCACGGCTGCGAGTACATGACTGGCGGTCGTGTCCTTGTTCTTGGTTCGACTGGTCGCAACTTTGCTGCCGGTATGTCTGGTGGTATTGCTTACGTTCTCGACATTCACAAGGACTTCGAGCAAAAGGTCAACCAAGAAATGGTTGAACTCTCCGGCATCGAAGAGCCGGAGGAGATTGCCTTTGTGCGAGGCCTCATCGAGGACCACCACCACTACACTGGATCCGAGCTTGCCGCACGTATCCTTCTGGACTTCACTCGTGCTCTCTCACGATTTGTCAAAGTCATGCCCGTCGACTACAAGCGCGTCCTTATGGAGGAGAAGGCTAAAGCTGCTGAGAAGAAGAAGAACGAGTACCCTCTTCCTCTGCTTGCTGGCAACGCCGTCCGCACCGCTCACGAAGAGTCACGCAAGGCTGAGGCTGAGGCCGAAGCCAAGGCGGAGAAGGAAAAGAAGAGCGCCGGCCTCCTTGACATCGAGGAGAGCGTGACTGATGCCAAGGCTGAAAAGAAGAAGGCCCTGGTTCTCGACAAGACCCGCGGTTTCATGAAGTACCAGCGTCGCTCGGAGAAGTACCGCAACCCCAAGACCCGAACACGCGACTGGGCCGAACTGAGTCAGCGTCTCAACGAGGACGAGCTCAAGTACCAGACTGCCCGCTGCATGGACTGTGGTGTGCCTTTCTGCCAGTCTGATACTGGTTGCCCAATCTCCAACATCATTCCCAAATGGAATGAATTGGTCTTTAGATCGCAATGGCGCGACGCTCTCAACCGTCTCCTCATGACCAACAACTTCCCCGAGTTCACTGGTCGTGTTTGCCCTGCTCCTTGTGAGGGAGCCTGCGTTCTCGGCATCAACGAGGACCCTGTTGGCATCAAGTCTATCGAATGTGCCATCATTGACCGTGGTTTCGAGAAGGGCTGGATGATTCCTACCCCGCCTCAGGTTCGCTCTGGCAAGACTGTTGCCATTATCGGCTCTGGACCTGCTGGTCTTGCTTGCGCTGATCAGCTCAACAAGGCTGGTCACACTGTCACCGTCTTCGAGCGTGCTGACCGTGTCGGTGGTCTCCTCATGTACGGTATTCCCAACATGAAGCTTGACAAGAAGGTCGTACAGCGCCGTGTCGACTTCATGGCTGCTGAAGGTATCAACTTCAAGACTGGTGTCACAGTTGGAGAGGAGGGTCACCCCAGCCTCGAGACGCTGCGCAAGGAATTTGACGCAGTTGTATTTGCCACAGGTGCTACGGTCGCTCGTGACCTGCCCATCCCCAACCGCAACTTGGAAGGTATTCACTTCGCCATGCAGTTCCTGCACAAGAACACCAAGTCGCTCCTCGACTCTGAGCTGGCTGACAATGCGTACATCTCCGCCAAGGACAAGCACGTTGTTGTCATTGGTGGTGGTGACACTGGTAACGACTGTATTGGTACCTCTGTTCGCCATGGTGCCAAGTCTGTCGTCAACTTCGAGCTGCTACCTCAGCCTCCAGCGGAGCGTGCTCGCGACAACCCATGGCCTCAGTGGCCCCGTATCTTCCGTACCGACTACGGCCACAACGAGGTCAAGACTCACATGGGCAAGGATCCTCGTGAATACTGCGTCATGTCCAAGGAGTTTGTTGACGACGGCACTGGCAAGGTCAAGGGTATCAACACCATCCGTGTCCAGTGGACCAAGTCCGCTTCTGGTGGTTGGGACATGAAGCACGTTGAAGGCAGTGAGCAGTTCTTCCCTGCAGACCTGGTCTTGCTTTCCATGGGTTTCCTCGGTCCCGAGCAGCGTGTTATGAGCGACGTTGTTGAGCTCGATGGCCGCAAGAACATCAAGACTCCTCCAGGCCACTACAACACCAACCTCCCTGGTGTCTTTGCTGCTGGTGACTGCCGTCGTGGTCAGTCACTCATCGTCTGGGGTATCAACGAGGGTCGCCAATGCGCTCGTGACGTTGATTCCTTCCTTACTGGCTACGGCACTTCGCTGCCTGTGACTGGTGGTATCGTCAAGCGCCCGCCTTATGAGGCTATGTTGAAAGCCAGCGACGCCAGCGTTGAGAAGTTGACGACTGTTGCCGCTTAGACAAAAGATAATTGTAATGATCTTTGCATGAAGACAGAGTTACGATAAGAATGGTTACGATAAAAGAGTGGGTTTGGGTGTATTGGCGAATCTTTTCCGTACTTTCGTTTTTTGTTTGAGTATTTTCTATTATCACCTGCACGATACCTTTTCAGTATGCGGAGTCAGCTGGGCGGCACTTGCAGTGTACAATGTGTTGTTCTAAATTGTGTATTTTTTATTCTTCGCAATTGTTTGTGTAAATAGGCCAATCGTTATATTTATGATCATTGACTGGATGATTAGTTGGTGATGCACGATGTGATCCCGCTTGCTGAATTTGCGGATTAAACCAACTAGTGATGAGATGGTATTCTGGCGACAGGATTACTTGTAAGATTAGATAGAAGCAATATGTCACTTTCAACAAGCGAAATGCTTTTGAAAACGTAGTCTTAAGTGTTGTGGTGTCGCTTCGCCTATTGCACCGTTCCCACAAAGAAAACGACAAAATACGAACCCTGTATCTACGAAGAGTAATATCATTGATCTATAGGAACTTGCTTCGTTTTGTGAAACTTGTTTAGTTAAACACTGTTGATACTGCCACTATCCTCTATTTGTGGGGTGTGGATGCTGGAAGCCAAGATTCATAGTGGGTGACGTCACGCGCTCATTCCCGGACTCGGTAGAATCGCAGGCGACAAGCGTTACTCGATAACAACGATCTCTTCGTGAGACACCCCTCGCCATGGTCTGGTAACAATCGAGCACAAAGATGTTACCCCGCTTAGGCTGGCATCATGCTGGCCATCGGCCTCTGCATGGGCCAACAAGGTAAGTTGGCGACGTTTGATCCTGGCTGCCGATCATCGTGAAGTGCTAACAAGCCATCAGGACAGTGGCACCACGGATCGTAACAACATTGAGTTCATCAAGACTGAGCTTCCAAAGACCTTCACCTTGTGCAATTCGATATGTCTCTGGCTTGCAGGCTGGTGAAGACAACACTGGCCACATCAGCGCCGGTCCTAATGAAGGCATTCTTTTTTTCAACAATGTCTTTCCCATCCAAATACGCAAAATACTCGGACTTCCAATGCCGCGCATCCTGGATCGGCTAGTGAACCCCACTGCTTCTGGTACGGACCCAAAAAAGATCATTGAGAAAGCGAGTGCAAAGCGCAATCTGCAAATCACCGGTACCGAAGTGCTCCCTCGTATGAGAGAAGGAGGGGCATTTGTCAAGTTTACGCATGATGGAAGTGCCTCAACCTCTGATATCGAAAGAACCCTGCAACAGTATTTGGAAGACGAGCCTGTGAAACCCTGGTGGAGCCCATGGAAGCAAATGCATGCGAAAGCAGTCAAGGGAAGACCCTGGGTGGAAGACCTGATGCGTCTGCCTGCCACTCGTCTACGCGTTGAATTCGTCTCTGGTGAGCCTGGTGCATCTGCTACCGAAGCAGTTGAGTTGAGCCAAGAGCAACTCTTCCAGTTCTTCAGGCCCTACGGAAAGCTGAGCGACATTGTCATGCAACCTCCCGACTCCAAGGTTCTTCCAAAATTTGCCTATTTGGACTATACTAGTATCGGAAAGGCTATCATGGCCAGGAACTGTATGCATGGATACCTTGTCTCGGAAGCTGAAGGCGGCGGGAAGAAAGGGACAATCTTGAGACTCAAGTATGAGCAGAAGATTAAGCCTCGGTACATCAGAGACTGGATTTTCAGCCATCCGCGTATTGTCATTCCCATTGTGGCTGCTCTTATTGCAGGTCTAGTTGCTGTTGTCTTCGATCCGTAAGTCTTGTTGATGTCTTACAAAGTACCCTTCTAACGAAGAACCAGCATTCGAACCTTTTTTGTCAAGGCTCATATCACTCGTAACTACCACATAGAAGACAACAAATGGTATCAGTGGATTAAAGGCTATGCGACCGACATCATCAGCGGAGGAAAGAAGCGCAACGATGATGACGGCATGGATGCTATCTGGGACGATCGGAAGGACAACATCGAACAGATTCAGACCTGGCTGATGGAGACTGCTGATACATTCATCATCGTACAAGGACCTCATGGCTCTGGTAAGCGTGAGCTGGTAGTGGATCGTGCACTGCATGACAAGAAGACTAAGCTTGTAATCGACTGCAAACCCATCCAAGAAGCCCGGGGAGAGAGTGCTACCATTAACGCAGCAGCTCTGTCTGTCGGCTACAGGCCTGTGTTCAGCTGGATGAATAGCATCAGCGGAATGATCGATATGGCTGCACAAGGCGCTACAGGCGTCAAGACTGGCTTCTCTGAAACCCTCGACTCTCAGCTCAGCAAAATCTGGAACACCACGACTTCGGCTCTTCGGCAAATCGCTCTGGATACTCGACACAAGAACGACAAGGACGCACATCTGCCAGATGATGAATGGCTCGAGGCACATCCAGAACGCCGTCCTGTGGTTGTCATTGACAACTTCCTACACAAGAGCCAGGAAGGCGGCATCGTCTACGACAAAATCGCAGAATGGGCTGCTCGCCTCACAACGACCAACACTGCCCATGTCATCTTTCTAACAAACGATGTTGCTTACAGCAAATCGCTGTCCAAAGCCATGCCCGACCGAATGTTCCGCCAGATCTCACTCTCTGATTGCAGCCCTGAAGTAGCCAAGCGCTTGGTGATAACACACCTTGACGCTGACGTTGAGGACGATCCCGCTCCGAAAGACGGTTCACCCAAGAAATTACCGTCGCAGCATCGCCCTGACCTCGAAGAACTCGATAACTGCATTGACTTGCTGGGTGGCCGACTTACTGACCTAGAATTCCTTTCGCGTCGCATCAAGACTGGCGAGACACCCACTAAAGCTGTACACGAGATTATTGGTCAATCCGCTTCCGAGATTCTTAAAATGTACATCTTTGATGCGCAAGATGAGAATGGTAACCGTCTTTGGAACGCTGAGCAAGCCTGGTACCTCATCAAGGAGCTCGCACAGAAGGAGTCTCTGCGGTACAATGAGGTCCTAATTGACGACATCCTCAAGACAGGCGGCGAGTCAGTTCTTCGCGCCCTCGAGCAGGCAGAACTCATCTCGATTGTCTCTGGCGCAAATGGCAGGCCGTCCATCATCAAGCCCGGCAAGCCTGTATACCACCCCGCGTTCAAGCGTCTGACCGAGGACAAGGTACTCAAGAGCCGCATGGACTTGGCTGTCCTTACCCACTTGACAAAAATTGAGAATGCGACAATTGAGAAGTGTGAGAATGAGTTGTTGTTGCTGAGCAAGCTGAGGAACCAGCCTGCTCAGACTGCAGGAAGAGTTACCTACTTGTTGACCAAGCTGATGAGCAGCCAAGTCAAGGTGGAGAAGTACGAGACGGAGATAAAGGGATTGAAGAAGGTGATTGCCAGTGAATACTAGAGCGTTGTCTATACCGAGTAGCATGTGCAAATGTATAGAATGATACCAACCCTTCTCACGCACACATCCAACCTCTGCTCCTCCATGACCCCGCATGTTCACTGCCGGCTAGAGCGATTGGCTCTCTCAAACAGCCCTCCTTTGCGCATACGGCGCATAAATTAATCCTCTACGGCGTCGGTAACATGTGCTGAAGCCGCGCCGAGCTTTCTCCGTCTGGTCACGTTTTGACTGACATCACCCGGGCCAGAGCTAAGAAAGTGACGGCACCGAGGATCGGGCAGAAGGGAGCATTTTCCCGTAGAGAAGCTTGGACCTGCCAACAACCGAGCGACGAGCGACCTTGAACTCCACCTCACCCATACTTGCGACTGTCCATTGCCATTGCGCGCTCACTCTTGACTTGTCCTAAGCGGATCGCGCATCTTCTTCGTCTCTCACTTCTTCCATCGTCCCACGCAGCTAATTTTCTTCACAGCCCGGCGCAATGGCACCCATAACAGATACCGTCGTCGATGACCTCAAGAGCACCGTCAACCGCCTCGAGAAGCGCATCGCGGAGCTGGAGAACAGGTTGTCTGGCCATGGCGGTCAGCCGTCATCGCAAGAGAGCATAAGGATGATCCTCATGGGACCACCGGGTGCTGGTGAGAGACTGTGCCGAGGATAGACAAATTGTGGCATGTTTTGCTTACATGGGGTATAGGAAAGGGCACACAAGCACCAAAGATTAAGGAGAAGTTCTGCGCATGCCATCTCGTACGTTTTGTTCTGGATTGCCCGCTGCTGCGTGGCACGACCAGGGATGGCAAGATGCTAATGGTATATAGGCTACCGGAGACATGCTGCGCGCGCAAGTCGCGGCAAAGACGGCCCTCGGTCGGGAAGCAAAGAAGATTATGGACGCCGGCGGTCTGGTCAGCGACGAGATCATGATCAACATGATCAAGACGGAGCTTGAGACCAACCAGGAGTGCTCCAAGGGGTATGTTTTTGCCTTGGAAAAACTGAAGTATTCATTCTTCGAGCGCCTTCTAACGCCCCTGTGACTAGCTTCATTCTCGACGGCTTCCCACGAACAGTCACGCAAGCCGAGAAGCTTGACGGCATGCTTGCCGCCACCAAGAAGCCGCTCCAACACGCCGTCGAACTGCAAATCGACGACGGCCTGCTTGTCTCGCGTATCACCGGCCGCCTCGTGCACCCCGCATCCGGCCGCTCCTACCACAAGATTTTCAACCCGCCCAAGGCGCCCATGACCGACGACGTCACCGGCGAGCCCCTCATCCAACGCTCCGACGACAACGAGGAAACCCTCAAGAAGCGTCTTGCTACCTACCACGCCCAGACTGCGCCCGTTGTCGCATACTACCAGAAGACGGGCATCTGGAAGCCCATCGACGCGAGCCAAGAGCCAGGACAGGTGTGGAAGAGCTTGCTCAAGGTGTTTGACAACAAGGCAATGGTCGCGGGGCAGACTGGCAGTTTGCTGAACAAGGTTGGCTTCAAGAACTAAGGAAATCTACGACTCGCACTTTTTTTAAAGAGTCAAAGATTAAGACGACGGATGCAATGTGACAATGGTACGAAAAGCACGCCAACTTTTAACGCTTTTTGAAATGAAGAAAGAATGCACATGTGTAGTTTGGATGGATTTTTTCATTGTACTTGTACAGATGCATTGGAGGAAAGGGGTGATAAGGAGGACGTTTATCACTTTGTCTTATGTATGCCCGTGTTTTCAGACTGGTGTGGGTGGGTGTTGCCATTTATGTAGCGGGCTCACTCCTCTGGGATGGAAATATCGAAGATGTTTATAATGATGGGATGTGATTGAATGCTGCCTTGACTTGACTCTTGAGACTTTTTGTTCCAAGGCTACCAGCTGCTATTTTGCTTTTACTATGCGCCACTGATGTAGCGGAACACGCGCGACTTTGATTCGCAGAAGTCGGCAGTCGTTGTAGTAAACGTGTTCGTAGGCAGAGGAACCGCGGCGTTAGTAGCCGTCCTAAGCTCCACGGCGGAATATGCCAAAGAAACAGCGCCTACCACGAGCATAACCAGGGTCCATCACCACCACTACCACGGCCGCCGCCACGACGACAACGACACGCTACAACAGCGACAGGTGTCCTCTTCGCATGACCCCCGAACCAAGCGCATCTGCCTAGTTTAACCCAAAGTCGTGGATTAACGGAGGTTATAAACTTCCCCGGACAATTCGCACCATCGAATACATCAGCGCCACGACAGCGAGCACAGCACGAGAACGAGGAATTGGCACGACGCACAGTTTTTGCGAACAATACACCACACGGGATCACACATACACGCACACGTCCAACACACCTCCAACAACTAGACCACGCACCCGTCTCCAGAAAGCCAGTCCAAGCCAAGCGCCAACCAAAATGTCCAGCCGCTTCGGCCGCCACGACCAACGCGACGACCTCTTCTCCTCGTACAACCGCAGCGCCTCGCCCTCCAAATCCAAGAACAAAGCGCGCGCTTCCCCTTACAACGGCAGCACTGGTGGCTACGGCTACACGTCGCCCGCGCAAGGGGGCTTCGGTGCGTATCCCTCGTCGCCCAACAATATCAATAATACAAATGGGAGTTTGTATCCTGGGGGCGGATATGGAGGAGGTGGTGGTTCAGGGTACGGGATGAATGGCACAGCGGGAGGGGCAGAGAATGTATACCGCAGCGCGACGCCGAATTCTCGGGGCCAGTATTCAGCAGCTGTGCTTGATGAGTTGGAAAGTCAGAATGACGAGCAGGTTGGTGTTTTGACGGGGAAGGTCAAGATGTTGAAGGATGTGAGTTTTGTTCCCCCTCTTTTTTTTTTCCTTGTCTTTTTCTCGCTTGAGTTGTGTGTGTGGGTGTGAAAGAGAGAAAGAGGCTTCCTTTTTGCTAACGTACAGGTAGTTGACGCATCTCATCGGCGACGAAATCCGCGACTCGACGGCTCTGGCAGAGAAGATGAACGATCAGTTTGAGAGTTCGAGTTTGAAGCTCAAGGGCACGATGAATCGCATGCTGAGGATGGCGGAGAAGACGGGGGTTGGGTGGAAGGCGTGGTTGGGCTTCTTTGCCGCGGTTGTGCTGGTGTTTTGGTGGGTGTGGTTGGGTTAAATGACTTCTTCTTTTCTCTCTTTGATATGGGGGATATGCATTAGAGAAGTTAGGTATTGATTGCATTGGCGTGGTGTTTGGAGTTCACATGGCGCTTTTGTTTCTTGGGTGGTAGAGATATGGAGGGATAATGGAGGCGCTTTTGTCGAACTTGGGACTTGGTTGCAGTGACATGTTCCTCTATTGACTTGGAAGATGTTGGTTCAAAACGAGAGCTTTACGCCGCGATTTCTATATCACAGTATGCGCGCGAGTGAGCGAGTATATCCGTACTTCTTTTCAATAAGCGCTATAGCGTTCTGCTCAAAGTTACAATTCCTATCGTGAGGATGGACTTTCTGTGTTTGTTAGAATCAGTTTTTATGCCCCGCTGAGATAGGTTTAGATAAGGAAACCATGCAGACATATATTACGCTCGATGGAGCATCAAGTGTTTTGTATCATTCTGTCCTAGTGCCCTGGCAATGTATATCGAGATACTTTGGATGACAAGTTCTTCATCTTTAGTAGTGTGTAAAGTAGTGCATAAGCATCCGGTAGGTAGAATTGAGCTTTTTATTATTTTCACCACGAGTAAAATTGGGTGATATAGTTCAACCTCATGTGACATTTGTAGATCAACGCCGCCACGTCAGCCAGTGAAGATAAAAATGTAACATGACTGAACGTAGGGAGTAATCGGTCTGACGTTAATCCCGAGCTGCTGAGACTGCGATTTCTTAGATCTATCAGGCCTTACTGTGAATTCTATCGAAAGATACATCGTGCTGATCAACACCGTGTAACTCTACATTCGTATCTTCTCATCTCAATAAACTCGACTGTTGATCAGTCGTCTTGTGTCCCACCAAAAATCTCTCTTCTGTGTGGTCAGCTTGGGCTGAGACATCTGCAAGTGCAGCGTCAATCACGTTTCATAGTCGACCGAAATCAGATACGCGAAAAACAAGAAATTCTACATCTACGCGGCAGGCTGCTTGCGGCCTATCATGTGGTGGATGATGTGGCAGAAGAAAAAAGCCACCCTGTCCGGCCCGAATGGAGCCAATGCCTGTCGTGCTGATCAGTTTGCGCTCAAGAGTGTACGGTGTACCGAGTAGTCTTGGATATGCCTTACGGTAACTGGTACCCTGCACGCGCTCGCTTCACTAGTAGCTACTACGTTTGAATAGGTAATGCTCGACATTCAGTCTGAATACTCCATCCATGCGCTTCCGCGAAATTACATCAGGTTTGCTGCTCATTCTCATTCAGGTTCTTGTTGCTGTAATTACAGTACTTGAATTGTTTGATGACATACGGCATTCCGTATTTTCTAGTAAATACGTCACAGGCGCTAAACCACGTAATCACGGGTACACCCCAGAATGAGGCATGAATATGGTAAATAAATGCTCAACTGTCAGTCACGGATAAGCTGATTTGGCGACCGCATTTGTATTTAAAGTTGTAGATGAGGGGGCTTGGTTACCAAGAGCCCAGGAGAGCCCTGGCCGTATTTACAGCCAACATCCTGGCGTTCTCATCTTACTCAGTGGTACGAAATACATCATTGACGATCTTCTGGCACCATTCTCATTCCTTGGACATATGTCACTGCAATGCATACAGACTTACTAAAGTCGACCAGCTCGCAAGTCTATGGATAGCTTGTGTCGCAGACGGATAGCCGCGCCATCAAGCCTTCAAACCTCAGCACAGCACCCAAACTCAAAGTACCGCCAACCACAACGTCAGCATTTAGATACTTTCACGATCGGCGAGATGCCAGGCCTTGTGGGCTGCGCCATGCGTCCCTCCAGAAATGACCCAATAAGCAGAGTGTAAAGCAATCACCCAGACGCGATGATCGTCACCGTGCATTGGGTCTAGCCACATCGCCAAGCGCACCCAAGAGTTCCTACGTGGCTGACGGTGTCCAAGAAACACCATCCGTGTGATTATGTGAAGACAATCCCGGTTACAGCTCTGGTCAAGGCTCTTCGGAGGTCTACGCAACAGACGTGGCTGACGTTTGGCCTTGTGCTCTTCCCAGAGAAACCAGGATAAGATGGAAAATGTTCATGTATAAATATACGGTACCAAGACGCATAGAAACCATATCAACACCCCACAATCTTGCGCTGCATCCAATACTATACTTGTAATACCACGCCAACACCACTCAAGCACTTAGTGTTACCCTTCGACATAGACCACCCACTCTCACAATGATCTTCTCACGCCTCTTCTCTGTGATCCTACGAATTTCGCAATTCGTCTTCGCAGCCATCGTGCTCGGTCTAACCGCATACTTCCTCTCGAAACACGAGGACGATGATGATGGCTGGCGAGGAGGACGCGGTCGAGGTCGCGGGTGGCGCGACGACGACGACGAGTTTGATGACCTTCTAGCCCGACTGATCTTCTCTGTCATCTGGTCTGCTCTTTCCCTCATCTTTGCTATCGTATGGGTTATTCCTACAACCTCGAGCATGAAGGGATTCGTCTCCGACTTGAGTAAGTAGATTACACTATTCTTGTGATGTTGTCGTCACTAACAATACTCTCTAGTCTTCACTGCTGGTTGGGCAGCAGTCTTCGGACTCCTGGTTAACTGGTTCGATGACACTGGCTGCGGTAGCCCCTGGGCATGGAGGAACGGCTTTTCCTTCAGACGTGAAGACACCTGTGGCCAATGGCGTGCTGCTCAGGCTTTCTCTTTCTTGTCCATGATCGTTTGGCTGGCTACGGCCCTGCTCGGCATGATTATGGTGCTCCGCCTTAGACGCCGCGCGGCTGCTCCGTGAGTTTTCCCAAGCATCACAAGAAACTAGGCATTTTGCTAACGTCATCTCGTACGTAGTTCCCGTGTTTAGGCGATGCATGCGGAATACCTTTGAGAGTTCGGTATGTCTCTACACTGTGGTTGGTGCGAGCGTACCTTTAACGATCAAAGGGCCGAATGGGACGACGATTAGTCTTCCAATTAGGATTGCACTCCAACTCTTGGTCTTGTTTCAGATATTACCCTCGAGTATGTTGATGTGAAACGACACGCACTATATGCTCTGCAGCGAGGCGTTTCTTGGGTTTCTTTCGAGTCTGTTTCCTAGTTACCGTTGTAGCCGTTTTACGAATATGGATGTATGACATATGTGAACGGAACAGTGCACATTTTCTAAGCTCCCGAATATCCTGATTACGTCGGTGATGTAGTGTTTCCCGAACTGTCGAAATAATTCGAGGTGCGTGTTTGGAGATTACAAGGCCGACTCCTAGGACAATGGTAACCCCGACCCCAAACATTTGTGGAGTACCTTTGGGGTCTAGGCTGACTTATTTGTTTTGGTAGTTAGTCGTTCGTTTTCTTTTTATTAGCCAGGCACCACCCAAATACGCTGCAAATTCATGATAAGTTCACAAGAGGATAGAGGTAATCTAGATTACTTCATATCAGAACCTGTTTCACCCCTAGCTGAACTAGGCGCATGCTTGCGAATGAATCCAATGGGACAGAACCCAATGCGACGCTTGGGAGCTTGACTCAAGATAATTGGACTTTAGCGGAGCGGCCCTGCGTACTAAGCAGCTTACACATCCACCAAATCTCAACTTTGCCTAGTTCCCGAAGTTTTGCATAAGCAAAAAAGCATCCGGATGCTGATTCGAAATTTACGAAATGCTGAATCAAGCAAGAGGATGGAACAAGTGTTGTATGCCATATTAGCACGTGATGCTGCAATATATGAAGGACATGACAGCAAGAGAAGGATCCATTTGTGTCATTACACAACACGACTAAAATGGGACCTACAAGTTTGACTCACGACGTTGAAGCTTCTGACGCGCACAGCGGGCTGCGTCAGAGGAAAGGAGACCACAAAAGCCTCACAATATCCTCGAGACCGTTTGCTGGGCGAATCGGCGGCAACCAAGAGTTCACAGTACCAGCAGAAGACGCTTCCCTTCCAGACGCGGCGGCTATATTTTCGTGGAGCCAGTCTTTCTCTC
The DNA here is from genome assembly GCA_026262405.1 of Curvularia hawaiiensis. NCBI lineage: Eukaryota > Fungi > Ascomycota > Dothideomycetes > Pleosporales > Pleosporaceae > Curvularia > Curvularia hawaiiensis. Next base: position 115,044 of record JAODYC010000020.1, on the reverse strand, counting down.
TACATCCGTTTTCTGATGTAGAGCTGTGGAAAGAGTCCTTCATCGAGGGCGTGGGAACATGTCTACAGACCTACCTTGGCGGACTAGCTGCCGTCGGTCTTAGTCCTCTTGCTAGAGCAACCGATCTGGGACCCGTTGTACCAGCTGCGTTTGGGAGCATTGTGACTGGCATACTGATCGCGTTGTTTATCTTTGGGGCTGGGCCCGTATCTGGAGCGCATTTTAATCCGACAATCTCCATGGCGACTTTCACGGCGGGATTGTCCATATTCCCCAGAACACTGCTCTATATTCTTTTTCAGTGTGCTGGCGCTGTCGTGGCTGGTGCTCTGCTCCGGGCAAGCTTGGGAATGGAACCGCATGAGATTCCCCCTATACCAGGTTGTTACGTTGACACTAGTCTGGTCACACCGGGTGAAGCGTAAGTGCAGATCATCATGTCGTGAATCATTACTGACTCGGCAGATATGTTCTGGAGACAATGACGTCTTTTGGACTGATATTCATCGCCTTTGGAGTGGGACTTGATCCCAGGCAAAGAGAGGTGTTTGGGCCGGCTCTGTCGCCGATTCTGGTATGGACTCATCTTGTTTGTTCATGTGTCCAGAACTGACAGCAACAAAGGTGGGACTTGCGCTTACTTTGGGCACGTTTGTCTCGTCGATAGTAAGGCCTGGGTATAGCGGAGCTTGTAGGTGCACTCTGCCGCTATCTGCAAGGAATCAACTGACATGACACAGCATGCAATCCGGCACGCTGCCTTGGCCTCATGATGGCTACAAGTGAGTACATCTTGTTTTGTCTGCTGTTTCCATCGGCTAATGTGCTTCAGACCGCTTTAGCTATCATTACATTCACTGGGTTGGACCAATGACGACGGCGGTGTTGAATGGATTATTGTACTGGGCTATTCCAATATACAAACCCGAGAAATAGGGTGCGCGGAGGAGATAGCAACGTCAAAAATGATTCTAGTTTGTGTTTGCGTCGACTCTTCTGGCGTAGCTGTTGTGTTAGGTCGATAGAATAGAAAATAAACCAAGTAAACCCTGGTCTTGGCGAGGTGTGTGGGCCGCAGTTGCTGTATTCAGTTCTGGTCCTTCCAGCCGGCGATGGTTGGCGCTAAAATAGACTAGCGCCTCGCTTCGCACCCACGCTTCTTGAAAATCGGTCTCGATATCACGAACTTTCAACGACTCCGACCAGACATCAAGCCGTCAAAATGTCCGCCAACTCGTTGAACAAGATCGCGCCCAACAGCCCTTCCAGGCAGAACCCCTCTGAGATCGAGACCAGCATCGCCAGCGCAAGTCATCCCGTTCAATTGTGCGCAATCGTGGCAGCAGTACTAATATGCGCAACAGGCGTTGACTGACCTCGAGAACAATGTTCCTGACCTGAAGGCTTCTCTGCGCCCTCTGCAGTTTGTCTCTGCTCGCGAGGTATGAATAACCCGAATTCGTTCACGATGCGCTCTCGAGCGTCGCCTGCACACACACCCATACCCTACAAATTCGAAGAGGCGGTGGGCACTGGGCAGCAACAAGCGCTGACACCAGGATTCTTAGATCGAGGTTGGCCACGGACGCAAGGCTATTGTCATCTTCGTCCCAGTTCCCCTTCTCTCCAACTGGCACAAGGCCCAGCAACGGTATGCTCTCTTGCACATGCGCTCGCACGACTCTTACTTACAATCCCCAGTCTCACCCGTGAGCTTGAGAAGAAGTTCTCTGACCGCCATGTCCTGATCGTTGCTTCCCGCCGCATTCTTCCCCGCCCCAAGCGTTCCAACCGCTCCCGCTCTTCCCAGACCCAGAAGCGTCCCCAGTCGCGAACTCTCACTGCTGTCCACGACGCTATCCTGACCGACCTCGTCTACCCCGTCGAGATTGTTGGCAAGCGTCTCCGCACCCGTGAGGACGGCAGCAAGATCCTCAAGGTCGTTCTCGACGAGAAGGAGCGCGGCGGTGTTGACTACAGGCTCGACACCTACAGCGAGGTCTACAAGCGCCTCACTGGCAAGGGTGTCAACTTCGAGTTCCCCCAGAGCCAGCAGACCGACTACTAAACGTGGACGGGTTGTTGGGTATGGTCTCGTTTTCTCTACATGGTTCAGGAGTACGGCAAGGGCTTCGGATATGCATCATGTACCGGCATCAAAAAGGAATGTGAATGAGACGACATGAGCCCTCATTGGGCACCTCTTCGAGATACCACTGCAATTGATTTTGATTCATGTGATGGTTGCTCTTTGGCTGTGACTGATGTCTAAGCCCGGTCAAGCTCCGGGTAGTGTCTGAATATGCCCTGACTAAATGGCAGTCTACGCTTACTTTCCAGGTAATCCTTGATACCCTTTGTCTGCACGACGTTTTCGTAGAAGGACCCAAACAGGGATGGATAGTCTTTCTTCGTCGCTTCGACCTCCTTGGGGAATGCAAACTCGAGGCCACTCAGGATGTGCCAGAGGGTTGTATCGGCATAGCTTAGCTTGCCTCCAACAAGGAACTTACCCTGGCCTACCTCGTTGCTCTTCAAGATACGCTCGAAGAAGCCGAGGAACTTGGGCATGCGGTTCTCACGGAAGTCTGTGGCTTTTCCGAGGGCTTCGTCCTTTTGGTCTTCGTAGTATTTGCTAACGCCAACAGGATGATGAGTGTCATGAGCCTCGTTGTTGAGATCAAGCGCGGTCAAGGTGTGTGATAGGACTGTCATCTTTTCCACTTCATCCTCACCAGCAAGGTCCAGCTTTTCGCCCAGGTAGGACAAGATGGCTGGGGTCTGGTAGATGAGGAGGGGGTTGCCGTTCTTGCCTTCGCCGGGCACCTTGAGAGCCGGCGGGGCAAAGACGGGCGGCTTTGCGTCTTCCGAGATGAGATCCATGACGACTTTGGGGCCGGCTGTCAATTTCGGAATCGGTTAGCTGGTATGCAGTGGGGAGGGCTAGAAGTATGCATACGTCCGTCAGGCTCGTTGGCGGGGTCCTTGTAGGAGACGCCTGCTGCTTCAAAGACTAGGCGGATGAACTCGCCGCGGCCGGGAATTCCAGGCCAGTACAGCAGCTCGTACGGCGGGTGAGTGCGTGCTTTCTTGTTTGTCGCCATTGTGAGTATGTAGTGGCGGGGTATGAAGAAGCTTTGGAGCTGAGGTTTGGGAGCCTGTCGAAAGCTGCGCAGAGAGTGGAGAGTTTGAGAATAAGCGCGAGACATGCGATTGTCAGAGGTGTTCTTATAGATGCCTCACCCTATGCACAGTAAAATCGATGGCTTCCTGATCGCTCCATAACAGGCAATTGGCGTCATTGTGGGGTAGTTGGATGAGCGGAGACGTAGACATTGCTGACCACGAAACCGAATAATGCGACAACAATGCTGACCTGAATTTCGAGCTTGGGATCGCTGTTTGCATTGCGCATATGTTTATCGGAACAGCGCAGTGTCATCTGCAAACAGCGAAGCAAGTGTTGAGCAATTCGTGCATCGATTTCTAGAGCATTCTCCAACCATCAGGCACCCAAGCGCGAGCTCCTTGCAGAGACACCAGGCGATACGCTCGCCTATGCTTCGCCATTCCCACGGCGCACCACAGCCGCTCCATGCGTCCAAAAAGCTGCGCCATGCTCTGGGATACGTTGCACAACGTTTGCTACATAGGCGGGCAGCTGCCGTCTCTGTCAAACGAGCGTGTCTCGTACGCACCATAAAGATCATCCTCTCCTCTCCAAACGGTCCATGGTCATTGTAGCCAGCGCTGAAGCGACAGTCGTTGTATTGTGCAGGGGTTGGAGCTGTCGCGCTAGCCCTTTTCCCGTTACCTCTACCCACAAGGCTGTTGCCTTCTACGAACGAGCCACGGCTGAACGTCCATCGTCCATGACCATCCTGAGGCCAGTCAACATGTCAGCAGAAAACGACTTCAATTATTTGCAGGAGCGCATGCAGAGCTTCCGGGCCTCCGATGAAGCTAGAGAGCACTTTGTTAGCGTGGGTCTGCCTCATTGCCTGGTCGCGTGTTCCGGGTCACTGCTGCCCCGTCCGTGCTAATACACGAAAATAGGGAATCCTGGCACGATATCGAGATTTGGCCGATAAGCACGCCGACTTAAGTAATGACTATGAGAGTGAAGTATCAAACCGCAGAAACTATCAAAAGTGCCTTCGTGAGAAAGAGGCCATCGTCGCAGATTATGAACGTCAGCTGGTGCGTGTATCCCGGAGCGGGTTTGGTCTTGGCAGCTGGTTTACTCACTAAGAAAACAGGACGCCGGTTCCTTCGTCTTGGCACTTATTGATGGAGACGGCGCTATTGTAAGTCATTCCCCTTTTCGCCTTTAGTCGTTGTTGTTACAATTGCTTCGGGTCGGCTGGCCGCCTTTACACAACGGAGGCTACAAGTATCTAATTTCACAATCCTACTAACGCTGCTAAAATAGTTTCAAGATGCGTTGCTTAAAGCCGCCGATGGTGATGGTGGCTCTGAAGCTGCATCTCGCTTGTATCATGCCATCCGCGACCATATTGCCTCACTCTACAGCAACTCTGGCAGCTGGCCTATTATGGTTCAAGTCTATCTAAGTCTCGATAAGCTTGCCCTGAAGCTGGCCTCGGTTGGCCTCCTACGCTCTCCTTCCGACTTGCGGATTTTTGCCCAACGCTTCAGTGTCAATCAACCCTTGTTTAGTATTATCGATGTTGGCCAGGGGAAGGAGAGGGCCGACCACAAGATGAAAGGTACTGGATTCACTCCTACCAGCTGCCTCATAAATTGACGGCTCGTTCACAGAAATGCTCCGTACCTTTAGCGATAACCCTACTTGTCGGCATATCGTGTTCGGTGGATGTCATGATGCTGGCTATCTCCTAAACTTTGAGCCTTTCAAGCATAACTGCGTCAAAGCTAGCCGTATCACCCTCCTCGAAACTACGCCAGCATACGGAGGTTTCAATGCGCTGACAAACTTCAAACGTGCTCGCTTTGACGATGTATTTAGGCACGAGCAATTACCTGAAAACGTGCGTCTTCCCAATGGAATCGGTCATTCAACATCGCTGCCTACAGCGCAGAATTTCGTCCGACCAATTGCTACCAACGCCAGTAGCTCTCCTTCGGTGACACCAAGGGGTTCAGTAGCTTCTCCTGCACCTAGCGTCGCCTCGACACCAGCCCCTGAGCCTAAGGAGAAGAGCGAGGACTCTTCCTGGGGTAAGTGATTTGTCTTCATGTGTGCTGCCTATGCTTTGCATTCCAATATCAAGCTGTCGTACTTACGCAAGCATGGTTTGACGCTTTTGTGAGAGAATGAGAAGGCTAACTTGTGTTTTCTAGCTGCCGTGGGCAAGAACGGCGTCCCTGCAACGAGCAGCATCTCCATTGCACCCACTGCTAAGAAGAACACTAAGAAAAAATATGCTTACTATAACAAGGAGGGGCATCGCATCGACGAGCCACTCCCTCCCAGAGACCCTTCTGCTATTCTTTCGCTCGATGCCCGCATGAAGAAGCAGGGCAAGAATATGTGTAATAATTGGCATGTACAAGTATGATACAGCACACTTGGTGTAAATTTCTAACTCGATCCAGGCATCTCGGCACGGGATGTGTTAATGGAAAGTTTTGCCATTTCCAACACGAGCCAAAGCTACCGCCGGCTGAACTGAATGTTTTGCGCCACAAAGCACGTACCCTACCTTGCAAGGACGAATATTGCGAGGATATCGATTGTTGTAAGTACAAAAAGTCCTTGAAAGTGGAAGAGTGCTTGCTTCTCATCGAGCGGTACCACAAACTGTCGGTCATCATTTCTGCAGTACTAACCTTGCTGCACTAGATTTGGGTCACCAGTGTCCTCAAGAACGCGACCAAGGCTATTGTGGATTTGGAGAAAAGTGTGAGTAATGCTGCACTGGGTACGATTGAGTAACGCTGACTACCATCTCTAGGCCACTTTCGCTTTGCGCATGGTATAGACAGAGTCAAGTATGTTAGATATGACAAGGACGGCAACGAGGACTACGCCCCTTAAGGGAAAATTTCCTCTAGCTGGAAGTTTTTCCAAGACTCAGCGCTCTTCGATGGTAACGTCGCATGGTGGAGATGAATTGATCGTGTCGAACCTATATGTATTCCTGGGCTTTGTGTCCGTGTCAGATGTATTTAACATACAATGTAGCTATGATGTGGAGATGTACAACTACCGCCACTACGTACGGGCCCACTTCGGCCTCGACATGCTCTTACTACCAGTCGCTTGTCTTCCTCCCCACACTCCACACAAGGGTCCGTGTAGGGCCGAACCAACAAATCAACCGTCTTACTGTGTTAAATTGCTGCCATAGCGGAGTCCATGATGCGATGCGATGCGCCAACGATTCAGCCGCGGCAACTAACATCGGCAGTGAAGGTTCGGGAGTCCTTGACTCACGGATGGCTGTATCCATTTTGAACACAGCCCATTGCCGGCCGGCTTAACCTTGACACGCATCTTTTCACCCATTGACCATACTTTTGTGATATTTCTAACGCCATGCCGTTCTTGCACTCGGATCCAACCCCTAAAATCCTCATTGCAGGCGCCGGTATCGGCGGATTGACAACAGCGCTAGCGCTCCATTCAGCCGGCTTCAATGACATCCACATCTTCGAAGCATCGTCGACCCTCACGACCCTAGGCGTCGGAATCAATGTGCAGCCCTCGGCCGTCTTGATACTACGCAACTTGGGCCTCTTGGAGGCCTTGGAAAGAACAGGCATCAAAACACAAGAGCTCAACTTCTACAACCGCCATGGCGACCCCATCCTTAGCGAGCCAAGAGGCATGAGTGCAGGATATGCAGTGCCCCAATTCTCAATTCATCGCGGAGAGTTCCAGATGCTGCTTCTGAGCGCAGTCAAAGAGCGCCTAGGTGATGACGTGCTGCATCTCAACCATGCTTTTACGAGCTTTGAGCAGAATAACGAAGGTATCACGGCGCAATTTTCCCGCAGAAGAGACGGAGAGCCAGCAGAGATGTCGAGTGTAACTGGCCATGTTCTCATCGCTGCAGATGGAATCAACTCCACAGCCCGAAGGCTTCTTTATCCCAACGAGGGACCACCGCGATTTTCTGGGCGCATGCTCTGGCGCGGATGCATAGAGCGCGAGCAGTACCTGACAGGCGCGAGCATGGTATGGGCAGGCCATGCTGACCAAAAGTTCATTGCATACCCCATCAGTCAGCGATCCGCCGACAAAGGCAAGAGTCTCGTAAATTGGATTGCCGAGCTCAGGATACGAGACAAGGACGATGATGATCTCACGCCGCCCAAGACAGACTGGACCAAAGCCGTCAGAAAGGACGTTTTCGCAGGACCGTTTGAGGCATGGAGGTGCGGAGGGCTTGAGATGAAAGATCTGATTAACAGCACAGAGAAGGTGTTTGAGTTCCCCATGTCCGATCGCGATCCAGTTGAAGCGTGGTCATTTGGACGTCTCACGCTGCTTGGTGACGCTGCACACGCGATGTATCCCATTGGCTCCAACGGCGCGTCCCAGGCCATCATCGACGCCGAATCGCTGGCCAAGCACCTTTCCGCCAAGACATCTGACGTCCAGGGCGCCCTCAAGGCATACGAGCTTGAGCGGCTCCCGCCAACAGCCAAGATCGTAATGGCAAATCGCGCCAACGGCCCGGATCACGTACTGCAGCTTGCAGAGGAAAGAGCGCCAGATGGGTTCAAGAACGTGTACGACGTTATTCCCAAAGAGGAGCTGGAGGGGATTGGAAGTGCGTACAAGAAGGTTGCTGGGTTTGAGATGGACAGTGTGAATGAGAAGGCAAGGGCGACGGAAGGAGTGGATGTGCAAAAGGGGTTGAAGAGTCCAAGAGATTGGATATAGCTATGTTGAAGATACATGAATGGGACT
>JAODYC010000020.1:92601-104200 GCA_026262405.1 Curvularia hawaiiensis | reverse complement strand
GAATCCCCGCTGTCGTATGTTTTTGGTTCATTTTTGTCCATGAGCAGTACTCCGCAGTGCATTTTTTTGCTTGGTACCTTCATTTTACAGAACTAGGCTGACTACAACCAAAGAAAAGCGGGATGCTAATGAGAGCGCGACACGTCATGGCACTTGGGTCATACCAAGCCGCCGACACTCTTGTCCAGGGCAGTGCACCCAAGCGTACCTCCTCATCGGCCTCGTCCCAGGGCCAACCCCACCAAGATCATCCGCATTACTTTCTCGGCGCCATCCTTTATTAAAGCTTCCGTCTGCACAATTGCCTCATCCAACGATAAGGGGCCTCTGAGGATGCTTGTGAATGCTTTGATGCCCGCGCCATAGCAGCCGTCCGCCCCTTCCCCAATAGTGCCTGCCAATGCGACTACCTGCGCACCATTCCGCCTTGCGCGCCGGGCGATTTCTGTCGTCATCTACTCGCTTTTAGCCAATGGTCAAAACAACAACATGAGGATGGCATACCTTTCCATTTGGTGACTGAAAGTCTAGACTCCCCTCGGCTGTAATAACAAAGTCCCACTGCTGATCGAGAACACGCTCAATCTCAAAATACTCGTTGATGGCTTCGCCACGTGCACGAAGCTGAGCGCCAAGTAGCATCAGCCCTGTCCCAAGTCCGCCGCTTGCACCGCTCCCCGGGCTGTGGGAAATGTCTGTTCCCAGTTTTGCCTGAGCGACGAGCGCCAATCGCTCGAGGGCCGTAGCAAGCAGGTCGACCTGGGCAGGTGTAGCGCCCTTTTGCGGCCCATAGACTCGTGCGACACCTTTGGGACCGCATAGCACGTTCTTGATGTTGCACACGGCTTCTATCTGCACTTTCGAGGCTGTTGATGTGTCAGTGTTCTGTCGTTATTCAGGGGCTGTTCAGACGCACCGGAATCCCCACGCAGACGAGGATGAATGCTGTGCCAGTCGAGGCTGGCTAGACGGCACAAAGATCGACCACCGCCTGCTATGGGCAATTCTTTGCCATCGATGTCTAGAAGACGGACACCCAGGGCTTGGAGCATGCCTGCTCCCCCATCAGACGTACCCGAGTCTCCACATCCGATGATGATCTTTGTGGACCCTTCATCAAGTGCTTTTCTTATCAACTCCCCAACGCCAAAAGTTGTAGTCACAGTCGGATCGCGCGCATGTTTGGGGACAAGACGGAGACCTGCTGCTGCTGCCATGTCTAGTACAGCCGTCTCCTTATTCTCACCGATGAACCCGAGGTGCGATTCGATGGGTTCTCCGACAGGTCCCAGGACTGATGCCTCAACAATACTTCCATTGTGAGCCGCCACTAGGGCCTTAGCAAAGCCTTCTCCACCATCATGCAGTGGAAGCTTGCACATTATGACGGAGCTCTTGTCCAGCACTTTGGTGATGCCTGCTTCGATGGCGTCTGCCACTTGCTCTGGACCTAAGCTTTCCTTGAAACCCGACGGGGCTATCAGAACCCGAAGTGGATGACCATCCAAGAGCTCTGAAGTTGGGGTGTGCAGTACAGTTGAAGCCGGATGCACCATTTCATTCATTTGCGGTGCTGGCAGGTTGAATGTCTTTAATGTGCGGAGCTGTCGTAATTGAGGCAGAAGTTTTGGTGACGCCGTCGAAGCAGCACGAGTATATGGGTCCATGATTGGAGCAGGACTCATAAGCATATTGCGCAACAGCAGAGTAAAAATCAAGGTATTGAGAAATTGAAAACTAGAATGGGTATCTATTAACAAAGACAGTGGAACGAGAGGTGGAGTGCGTGAATGTAGAGCGAGTGTATTCGAACTCCGTGGATGGATGCCACTTGAAGATAAGGCACATGGCCTACTTATACCTTTTTCTCCCATATTGCCCGTCTGAAGTTGCAAAGTTCCAAGTTTCGTGCGCAGTCATACTCCTGTTGCACCACATAGTCAACACCCAAGGTATCGCTTCAGGCCTCAACACGAACACGGCAACAGGACCCCTGACCGGACTAATCTGCGCCATAACTCACAAGCCACGCCCTAGCTGTGCTTTTGCATGTATTGCAGCACAGCCAGGTATTACGACAACGACATAGCCCTTAAACCAAGATGGCAAGAGAGCCCAGTGAGACTACACAGGCCTCTCGGCACTAGTCTTGTGCATAGTCTTACATTGGCCCGCCCGCTTGTACCTCGAATGATCTCGGTCTCTTTTTTTTCTTGACTGTCGTGTGCTAACCAATGACGAGTGGCTCACGTGCCTTCACCAAGCAACTTAGCGAACTCCCAAGCCGTACCTTCTTGGCGCGGTAGTGTAAAACACAGCCTGGATTGCTGACGTCTACAAGAAGGCTGTTACCATGCACCTTGCCAGCATTTCCCCGGCTTGACGGGAAGTATTGCAGCCGTCCGATTTGCTAGAGACTATGGCAAGTATGCCAGCGACTGAGCACTCACGCGACACGTTTCTATTCTTAATCTCACTTGTCTTGTTTAAATCCTGGTCTGCTTGATACGAATGATCTCGGATACGGGTTTCTGGAGCGTGGCAACCGTGCTAAGGCATCGATGGTGGGACATTCTAATGACTTGGAAGCGTAGGTGGCTGATGCCGTGCATGGAGCTGCCTCACGTTTTACCGACACTGCCTCAACGTCGGAGTGTTGGCAGATTAACCTGCGACTATATTCAAAGGATATTCGTTCATATGATAAGATGGTATCAGTGCATTTCCTGGACCGTACCGTCGTCCTCAGATAACCTACACTCGTTGTCATCATCTCGTCATTCGCTTGCCCCTCATGCATTTCAAAGACCGACTACTCGGAAGGCCTTCCGTTGACGAAAGGGAAGGTCACGATCTCCATGCCTTGCCGAGATTCTATTTTGAAAGTAGCAGTCATTCTATCTTGAGTACTGAGCGCCTGTTCCGACAGTGGAACCAGTTCGACGAGGAGACCCAATATGACGCTGGAGACTTGAACACGGAGGAAGAGAATGTAAAAAGCAAGGATATTGTTGTAGGTTGTTAATCTTTGCATCGGCATATTCATACTTACAGCCCTTTTAGATCACCTGGGAAGGACCAAACGATCCAAGCGACCCTCTCAACTGGAGCAACGGGCGAAAATGGATCACAACGATAGTTGCATCACTCTTTACCTTCATATCACCCTTCTCGTCGACAATGGTAACTCCCGCATTGCCAGTTATGGGTAAAGAATTTGACATACCAGATGGGTTCATGCGCCAGCTCGTCATGACCATCTTCTTGCTGGGCTATGCCCAAGGACCGTTTGTGCTCGCGCCTCTGAGTGAAATTTATGGCCGTGTTACTGTGCTACAGTGTGCAAACCTTGTTTACCTCTTGTTCAACACATGCTGTGGGTTTGCGCAAACAAGAGAGCAGATGCTGGCGTTTCGGTTCCTGAGTGGACTGGGAGGTGCGGCTCCGCAGGCAGTATGTGTTTTCTTCCAAGCACAGCTTCAAACTCGTCATAGCTAACATAATTTCCAGCTATGCAATGGCATTCTAGCAGATACATGGTCCAAAGAAGAGCGTGGTAAGGGCCAAGCCATTTATGGTATCCTCACCTGGCTCGCACCCTGCATAGCACCCATATGCGGTGCCTACATCTCGACCGGAGCGAACTGGCGCTGGATCTTCTTCAGCACCTCCATATTCACCGTCGTTGTCCAACTCGTCGCGCTCCTCTTCCTCTCCGAAACCTTTGCCCCAGCGATCCTCGCCAAAAAAGCCAAAGCTGTTAGGAAATCCATGAGCGCCATGCATACGGACGATGTAGTTGTACGCACAGAGTTCGAGACAGACGACCGCATGAGTAAGATCTTGAGAAAGAGACTTATACTACCGTTCATCATGATGTTCACACATCCCGCAACGCAAGCCCCATCCATCTACCGCGCCTTCCTCTACGGGGTCATGTATCTCATGCTCTCCACCTTTCCCATGGTCTTCGAAGAAACATATAACATGAGCGTAGGGAAAGCATCGCTCAACTACCTGTCTCTATGCACAGGCTTCATGATTGGTCTGCAGATCTCTCATCCCCTCATGGACGGTGTACGTATTCCTCTCTCCCCCTGTCTCAAATTATCTTTTCACTTTCTAATATAAAATCTAGCTCTATGCCCGCCTAAAGTCCCACTACAACCTCACCTCCGGTCTCCCCGAGTTCCGCGTTCCACCCATGCTCATCGCCGGCCTACTGTGTCCTATCGGCCTCTTCATATACGGTTGGACCGCATACCACAAAGTCCACTGGATCGCACCCAACATTGGCGCAGCCATCACGGCCGTCGGCCTCATCATCGGGTTTCAGTGCAGCCAGGCATATACAACAGATGCGTACGAGGCGCGGTACGCAGCTTCAGCAGCCAGTGTAGGCGCCTTCTTACGTACCATGTGTGGCTTTAGCTTTCCGCTCTTTGCACCGAGGATGTACGAGGTCATGGGTTTGGGATGGGGAAATAGCTTGCTGGCATTTTTGACGCTGGGGTTGGGCATCGTGGGGCCGTTGGGGCTCTGGTTTTATGGGGCGAAGTTGAGGGCGATGAGTTGGAGGGGGTTGGAGGAGCGCGTGTAGAAGGGAAGTAAAGGGAGTTCTTTTCTTTTGTTCGTCTGAATAGATATAGACAGGTGTTGTAATTTATGTATACTATCCATTCGCGGCTAGCAATCTAGTCCGCTTTGAGCAATGTATTTACTCTGCTATTCGACTTTGTTTACAAAGCTCTACCATTGCCTTGTTTCGTCGCGCTCCCTCCTATCTTCATCTTATGCTGCAGCAACAAATTGTGCACCACATCACGAACAAAGATCATGATACCCGTAACCGGATCAGATAATATCGAGTCCTGGAGTACTGTTGTTCACTCTTGTGACGTGCTTGATGTGACGTATAACATTTTCTTCTTTACTATCACATATCCCCTTTCACTTCTCTTTCCTCCCCAGCATACGATTTTCTGCTTCTAAAAGCTTAATCAGCTTTTCAATAGCGGTGCTCAAACGGCGAGCCATTATACCAAAAAACACAATAGCTAAAGCAAGCAGAAACAAGACCAGAATGAGCATCCCGATGAAGTTTTGAGTTGACTCAGAGAGAACGACATTTTGATCGAAAGAGATCATGATAGCTAATGTGGTAAGTCTTGATTTGGTTGCTGTCTGGGTATGCAACTCACTTTGCGGCGTCGTAGTGTCGAATACGTAAAAGCGACTTGGCAGTGGAAAGAGGCTGACAGTGGTATTGTAGTGAGAGAGCAAGGTGCTCTAGAGATCTTGTCAAGAAAGCCGTAGCACAATGATGGTTTGAGCTGCGAAGGTGTTGCCAATACAAAGTGTTGCGCTGGTGTGTTGCTGTATGTTGTTGACGAAACAGCACTATACTAAATCAAGCAAGTGGGTGCTGCAATTCCGTTTACGGGAAGGCAGTTTCACTAACCAGTATTAAGCACTGTTTCATTGCCCAGTCTCTTTGGTTTGCGCAGTCGTTTAGGATCAGCAACACAGGTCGCTTGATCTCAAAGTATTCACCGTCTGTCCCGCGATAAGATGCATCTTGTGATTCAGGTATAGATTTTAGGTGTTATTATAATACATGTAACGTTATCGATGCAAGATATTCGCTTTGAGCTCATGCACTATGCCATTTGGCCTTGTTTGCATATTAAGATATCTGATTAGAAGCAAAGCTCTTCCCACCAACCGCTATTTTGCTCACTACCATCTAGAAGTGGCCTAGAGCTCTTCGTTCTCTTCACCAGCCTTATTCAAATCCCGAGAAAGGCCGGTAAGAGTCTTCTTCATATCGTACACTGGTTGCTGGAGGGTCATATTCTGCATACCAATCGCGTTTTGCTCGGCCCTCAGGTCCATATCACGCTGCATGTCGATAATCTTCTTTTTTTTGGTTTGGTCTTCCAAATTCATTTCGAGCTCATTGCACTCGTCTTCGAGATCTTCGCACTCTTCCTCAAGGTCTTTCCGCTTTTTCCTGAGTTCATCGCGTTCTTCCTTGACCTCCTCTAACTCTCGAACAGTTTCAGAGAAATACTGCTTCATAGTGCCAACCTCTTGCTCCCAGTTCATATCAACCATGATGATCGCGTCTTGCACTGCCTTGGAGTCCACGAGAAGCTGCTTGTATTCGGTGGCATGTTTGCTCTCCGCATATTCCAAAGCCATTCTGTACTCATCGCGCTCTTTCTCGGCCTTCTCTAAAACTTGCGAAACTATAGAGAGTGTCTCGGTCATGGCATTTTGGGATCTGAGGTTGATCGTCTCTGTGGCTAGCATGTTCTGCTCTGCCTTCAAGTCCACCAGAAGCTGCTTGTTTGCAGCGGTATCTTCATTGTCTTTTGGTTGCGTTCTTGGAACCGTCTTTCGGCGCGCTGGCTTTAAGTGTGTTGATGACTGCCGAGCTTCTTTGAGGTCCTCTTTCAGCGCTTTGATGTCTTTAGCGTGCTTCTCGGACAAGTCTTTCTTCTCTTCGATCCATCGCCGTCGATCGGCTATGCTTTGGTCTTTCTTCTCCTGTTGGAGGGTCTCAATTTGCTTCGAGGCATCGCTGAGAGTCTGTCTCAACTCGTTGATCTCTGCGGGGAGAGGTCGAAGCTGCTTTAGTTCGGCTTCCTTCTCCTCGCAACGCTGGTGAAACTCCTTGATGGTTGCATTCATGTCTTCACCGAGGGCGGCTTTGCGCCAAACGTTGATCTCGTTTTGCTTGTCGTCTAGAGAGCGTTGAAACTGTCGCAAAGCCTTTGGCGAAGGGATCTCGCTTTGAAGTTCTTTCGCGCTCGCCTTCTCGGTCTCAAGTTCCCTAATCTTCTTTGACTGAGCAGCCTTTTCGGCTTCCATCCACCGTTTCCGTTGTCTAACCTTTTGGAAGAGACTTTCCTCGTCAAGGATCTGATCACCATCTGCAAAAACACCGAGAAGCTGGAGCATGTCGTTTCTCCTCGCAACGCCTTCAAGTAAATCCTGCACTTCATGCTGACTCGTCTCCAACTTAGCCGAGTAGCCGTAAGCTTTGGTCTTCCATTCCTGGTGGGATTTCCTTTCCACCTCCAGGTCCAGTTTTACTTTCGTCACTTTGCCTTCAGCTTTAGCTACTCTTTTGCTAATCAGGTCCAGCCTGAAGATCAAGAATACCGCTCCCAAGACAACGACAGCCAAAGACAAGAGAGCCCAGGCTGTTACCCCTGATGTGGATATAACTGGGAAGACAGGCTCTGCGCTGGGAAGTAGTGAGCAGGGTGCACAAGGTGTGCAACTTGCCTGTGGACGTGTGGGTATGATTGTGGAAGCAGGTCTTGAGCTGGGAAGGGGTGCGCAAGGTGGACAACGTGCGCAAGTCTGTCTAGGCAGCGTACAAACCTCAGAGTACTTGATGAATGTCGCGCGTGGTGCGCTAGAATCAGTGGGTAAACATCTCCGCTTCGTGACCACTTGCTGGTTCACGACAGTGGAGATAGACGTAACGTTATTTGTGACAGTATCGTAAACCGTTCGAGTTGGACTCAATGTGATGGGTTCCTGGATCACTGTGATGGGGTTTGGGACTACCGTCACAGTCTGAGTAAGCGTAGCTACTGAACGAGGTGTGACCTGGGGCCGTTCAGGTAGCGGCTTTGAGGATATGGCTGGTTTCCAGTAGGGTCGAACGAAGGGGAGGTTTAAAAAGAAGCCGAGCCCACCGGCAATGAACAAGTCGTTCTGGAGAGCGAGTTGAGCGATGTCCAGCATTGTGAGCCCTTCACCTGTATATTTTTATTACTGAAAATTTGGTTTTGAGGTGTGTAGTGTTCCTTAAGTTGCTCAGCAGCGTTGCGAATTCGAGAAAATTGAGTTGAGTTGACGCACGCAGGATAGTGTAATTATGCTGGTGTTCAGGCCTCAATAGTTTGTGAAAGTTTGCTGTACTCAACAAAGGAGAGCAAAGCGTACAATGGGGGTTGTTGAACAATGGCGAAAACAATAGCAGGTATACAATGAGTGCATCAATAGGCGTCATCGTGAATGGAGAGAAAATGAACGTAGGACGATTGAATTATACTAGTAGTTTTCTGACTCCGATAACATATCCCAGCAAGCTTATCATGCCATCCATCCGATTCGACTCAGAAAACTGTGAATATCGTCCATCTCGTCCGGGATCTTGAACCAATGTCCTTCTTGTTCCGCACCTGAATACTCTTTCCATTCTACCGAAAACCCGGCCTGGGTAAGAATACGTGCCACATGTGTCCGAGCTCAACATCCACGTATGCATCGTCAACGCCGTGGCCTATGAAAACTGGGGGAAGCCTGGGGGAGTCTTGAACTATCTTCGTCATGTCAGTGCACCTTTTGATGGTCATTATCTTCTCCGCGAATTCATTGAACTCCGTCTTCGGGGTACCAGTGGGCCCCGGACTTCCTGCGAATGCCCTTTCGATATTCGCAGCAAACGGGAGCCATGCACTCGCAACCACAAATGCTCCAGGAATTATTGCTGCATCCTGTTGGCAGAGAAGATTCCATATCGCAACTGCGCCTCCTTGACTGATCCCTCCAAACAATAAGTTCTGAGAGTTTCCATCTAGATATCTAATCTCCTCGTTGAGTATCGCGTTGACGTGGTCCACAGAATTGTTGATGCCGCTGACTCGAAGATCATGGCGCGCGGTGATGTCGGCCAACGAGGGTGCTTCGAACCAGGCCGGTATAATCTCTTGGAAAGTTGGGCTCCACAGTTCTGAGGAGGATGGAAAGACCCAGCGACAGCCAGGCAGCTTTTCGAATAAAGACGACCCATCAGAAAGTGTTGACTGTAGGAACTCTGCTGCAAATTCTTCTCCCGTGCTGCCTCGACCATGCAACATTACAGCTGTGTGTGTATGCTCAGACTTGGGTTTGACGATGTGAATTGGGCCAAATGATCGAGTCCTGGACTCCAAATTCGTTGCCGTCTCGGCGTCGGTCGTATGGTCCATGTTGTTTAATGTGGCTGATTTATAGAATTGGTATAGCCGTCAGGTTTGAGTGAGTGAGTTGAGAGAGTGGTTTGTTGCATTGTGGAGCGAGATGAGAGCGGTATTTGGCACAGTGTACGACGCAGCAAACGAACCGTGGGCAAAAAGTCGACATTTGTTAGATCAGGCAGATGAGGTAAACCTTAGTTCTCTATTACACTGCTTATGTACTAAATATGATATCTCACAAGAATGAGAATATAATCCTCCTGCATATAGTTTTACTAGAGATGTCGGCAGTACTCCGTAGTGCGGACAGCTTCTCCACACGGCGCTAGTCCTGCCCTGGCCTAGCCCCTGATCACCCACGCAGCACTACTCTTACTAGAAGCATCACACGACACCACACACCACTGCACAATGACGGCAAACTCATGGCTGACCTCGAACTTGCGCAGTCTTGTTTCTATCGCAGACCCAAGACTCGGTCAGGTCGAAGTCCCGAGCGAACTCGGCCCCATCGTTTGCGACACTCAACATCCACACTCAGCCAAAAGAAAGCATGCCTCCAGGATTCAGCCTCCCCTCAGCGATAATACTCGCCGCTTCAACAGCCCCTTTTTTACGTTGAAAGATTGCTACTATCATATTCGGTACTTGCTGGGCCGCCTGGCTACAGAGTTTTGGCTCCCCAGGTTGTCAGTCCACTTCGCATATTGCTTGCCTAATCGGGCTATGTTAACCCGTCCACAAAAAAATATCCCCACAACGGCACTGTGCATCCGCGGCGAGCCAACATTGACAAAGTGTCAGAACGTGCCATACACTGTCCCCATCGTCAAGACCCTTGATCTGGGGTAGAGCCAGCGTGGTGCTTGTCGCCGTTTTAGTCCACTTCTGTCTCCAGAATCCGCGGTCCGTTTAGGCAGGATTTCGTTGGTTATACGGACCACAGCCTGCTTATCATAAAGATAGGTCTCCCCTGTCTTTTTGCGAGATTGGCCCTCTGTAAAATACGTACCTGTCTCTTGTAGCCTAGTGGGGTACCCGACTCCTGGGACGTACTAAAGAGCTGGGGGACACGAGACCGCGGCTGTTTTTCGGTCGGCTTTGCTTTCTCTTACTACTTGTGGCTTCCTTATACTTTCTTCCTCTACTCTCCATGGTAATGTACAATTCATACTCGAGGATGCCACCCACCGCTTCAGCAACCGCGGCGTTACCCACACTGACCCAAAGTGGCGCACGCGTTGCACTGCAAGCAGCAGAGCAACATGCGATTGAAGTTGGTGTGCCAATGTAAGACCCCTCTTTCTAACCAAGCCCACAACCATGGCCGAGTTCCAAAAACTAACATCTGGCCCAGGAGCATTGCAGTGGTCGACGCGCACACTCACCTCTTGTCCTTCACGCGGATGGACGGAGCTAAGATAACATCCATCAATACTGCCATGGACATGGCGTTCACCGCCGCCGGAAATCGCATTCCCACTTCCGCATACCAAGAAACACCATGGCCGGGTAGCGCAACATCTGGTATTGGCAACGCTATCTCAGGCCGCTTCACCACACTTGGCGGTGGCGTCCCCATTCTATCGGTAGAGGGCGACGTACTCGGCGCAATTGGATGCTCGACAGGCACGAGTATGCAAGATGAGGCTGCAGCGAAGGCGGGGCGAGATGCAGTACTCGAGCTCATTAGGAAAGAGAAAGAGACCGAAGAGGCAAGACTACATGAGGAGAGGCAAGCCGTGCTTGCGCTGTGGAAAGAAAAGGAAGAAGAGGTTGGCAGCCTGAGAGAAGAACTCGAGGGCATGGACCGCAGCAGTAAGAGAATGAGGTTCGACGGCGGTCGATCGGGTAGCGCGAGTGTGGCCGGAAGTCACGCGAGCAGGAGATTGAGCATACAAGCTGGGCTGCCGCCAGACACCCCGCCTGATGAAATTGAACTGCGTCCCAGTTTTATTGGCGAAGTTTCTGTTGGGCGGTACTAGGTGGCGTATCCTGCTTAAGATGCGTTTTGGCGTTTTGGCGATGACGATGTCACGATATCACGACTCTGTTTCGCGGGGAGTATGGCGTTTTCTTCATCAAGCGCATATTTGCAGTAATCATCAGGATAAACAAGGTGGCGGATTGAGTTCGATCACTGGGAGGCACACTCTTGCACGCAACATGTACACAGTATACATATAGCATACGTTACTAGTCCCTGCATATCGTCTTGTCCTATTTGGTTCACTGATCTGCCCAGGGGTATCTATATACCCGGTAGCCTCACGTGCTGCATTTCCCTATAGAGGAGTGTTGCCCTTCTCCTGTTTCCTCGCTTGAACTCCACAAGGTCGTTGATTCATAGAGATCT
This sequence comes from Curvularia hawaiiensis, assembly GCA_026262405.1. Classification (NCBI taxonomy): domain Eukaryota; kingdom Fungi; phylum Ascomycota; class Dothideomycetes; order Pleosporales; family Pleosporaceae; genus Curvularia; species Curvularia hawaiiensis. The sequence continues at coordinate 92,863 of JAODYC010000020.1, read as the reverse complement.
GAATCCTACCATTTCTACCCTAGATTTTTTGTCTCTCAAGGCAGACTTCTCTGTCACAACTCTGCCCTGAGGTGGCTCGTACGACCGTTCGCGGTACTACAAACGCAGGACTAAGCAATCTATTATGTGACTTAGTGAGGACCTAACGGAGTTTCGTTTGTATCTACCACGCACACCACGACGTTCACACCGCATATATACTCCAATGTTCTCTCTCCTTTCACCAATTAATCCTCCCTCTCAGTGGTCGGGTGGGCTCCTA
>JAODYC010000020.1:82291-92485 GCA_026262405.1 Curvularia hawaiiensis | reverse complement strand
AGCTAGGAGGGCGGCCGTTGGATTCTGGACGGTTGTTGGAGCAACAGATGCCGAAATTTATGAGGGTTCGTTGATTTTTTTGCCTTTTGTACATCAATCGTTTCAAAAATTATTTGTAGTCAACTCACTCCTTACCCTCGCTGTTGCAGTTATCCTGGTACGTTATTTCTTGAGAAAGTCGAGTTGGATTGCCGACTTTTTAGCAACTGTATCCAATGGGTCTAGTTTTTCACAACTGTATACTCAACAAATTTGATGCTCCATTACATGACTGGAGGATATACACGAACAGCCTACAGCCTACTCATCAATGATGCGCATGTATTTCAGCATCCGCCGCATGAAACAAGCGCTCTTATCAGCGTGTATGCTAACGCAACTCTCACTATCAAATCAAGCGACTAGGCTCGGTTCAGGATTTTCATTTGCCAGTGCTGATATCGAATCATCAGATGAATATACTAAGCACCAGTCAACGTTTTCGCTGTATATGTCATTCTCGGAGTTATTCATACCGGCCTTGACCAAAGAAGAGGATGCAAGCTGCTGCTCTATGACCACGACCATGTTAGGCTTCTTCTTAACAAGACTACATGAGAAGCTTTTTTTTGATACATGCAATTCTTATATATTTTTCCACTATACCATAAAGACTATAATCCTGCTTTGCATTTTCACCCCACCCTTCATTGCAAGAACAACGGGAAAGTTGAATTTTAACAGTGCACCAACATATACACAGGAATGGACGCATGTAGTGTTAATATGGAGAGTAAGATTGCAAAGGGACATAAATAGCGTATCCACCTCACATAGTGTGATTTTCATCATTCATCTTCTACATCTATCCGACATCGATGTTTCCGCATGTTGTAGTGCATCACTCCTGACGAAGAGTTTGAAACGGCGCTTATCGGTACTATGGCAAGAGTCCATTAGCTTTTGTTCTTTTTCCCTGAGCGTATTTGCTGCATGTGCTCTCTTCTTCTTCTTTCTCCCTCTTTCCTCCTGTTTTCTCTTCTAGATGTACGGGACATACCTTGACGAAGCCAATGTCCTGGGCCTTCTCGCGGAATGCCTGACGGCTCATGTTGAGCCCGTACTTGCGGATGATTCCGGACTTCTTCTTGTCTCCGGTGACGACGCTGGGTTTTGGATGCCGGGTTAGCTATGGGTGTTGCTATGGAGAATGGAGGGATGAACGGGATGGAAGGGGGGAATGCGATGGGGGCATAGAAGGAGGCGCTGAAAGAAGCGAGGAGGTGGGTGAGACGTACCAGCCTCGAGAGCCCTTGCCGTAGGTTCGCGGGCGCGAGTACCAGACGGATTCGTGGGACATTCTTGTTTTGGTTGCGTGATGAGGTCGATGTGAGATGTGAAATTGGAGCGTCGAATGTGCAGGCCTGAGAATCTTTTTTTCTCTTTTCGGCAGACGTTACGAATATTGGATTTCTGTGTGCGTGTGGCTACTGGTTTGTGCCGTTGGTGGTGGCGGCAGTGGTAGTACCGTGTTGGCCTGCATGTTGATATCAAGGTACTCTCGTGCTGAGGAAAGGAAAACGTTGATTGTGACTATCATTCTAGAGTTGGACGATAGTTTTATGGAATCTCAATAATCTTTAATTTGTGCATAACAAATTTCCAAGAATGTATTCTCGATCAAAAAAGTTCTTGCTGCATGTCTTGTAGATGTTAGTTATAGTGTTTTAAATTGATGATGATGCTGTTTTCTGCCACGAAAAGGAGAATTCTAGCTTAAACTGACGCATTTCTGTTAAGGCATATATTATCTGGCATGCATACAAATCCACTATGTGCTTTGTTCTTAGTTTTCCAATCTCATGACTCTTGTACTGTCTTGCTGGTCGTAGATGGATGTGTCTGTATGAACAGCCTCCATACCCTTTTTCTCATCTTCGATGACCCAACAAGACACAGCTAACCTCTTTGCTGTACACGCCTCATCGTACCAGGCCGAGAATACTCGACCTATGGCACATCACCCTGCGAAGAATCCACCTTCACGTGGAAGGAGGGTAGTACAAGGCGGCATTTGTTACAACATCAGTAGCGCCCACATCTTTCCCAGCCAACGCTTCGATAGCCGTACAGCGGACGGTGCATACATAGAAAGGGACAATTTCAACCTTTGTTTCACCTCTTGCACACCGCCCAACCAAATCTTCTTGACTCAAGGCGCAAGTAGACAACACACCAAATATGCATTGCACACCGACTTCCAGTGGGGACGCCGAACAGCAAAAGTCCTGTTGGATATCCTCCTATACACGGCCTAACTATTGGAGAATACTGTATCTCCGCTGTTGCTCCATTTAGATCTGAAAAACAGCCTAAATGGTGAATACGCATCTGCATCAGGTATGGGCGGTGCGCAGGTCCCTCAGAGGTGTCGAATTTCTGTGGACCGACACGAGACTGCGGTCTTAAGAGCGTGTTTCTATTATTTACCATGTATTTTAGGTCAAGGCGCTCTCTAACGCAGGTGTTCGGTACGGCCGCGGTGCATTGTCGTATGGAGGAGCCTCGCACCTCAGTGAGGTCTTTGCGATTCTGGACGACGATCGGGTCCGAGGGTTCGCGGGCGTGCTTTGCTAGGAGTATGGCATTTGCTTGTTAGTGTCCGTTGATGAGCGTTAGAAAGGAACGGGTGCATGATTGCTTTTCAAAGGCACAGGGTTGGGTAACGGGCAAACGTCGCGCATGGATGCTAGATAGACGAGGACGGTTGCCTTGATGGTTGCTTCGAATGTTCCGCGAAAGTCATCTCGGATGATGAGCCGGCGCTTAGATAGCTAGCAAAGTCGGGGCCAAGGGGCGAGGATGTGCGTTCAGACCACAGCAACGTCCAATTCCACACCTTGAGTCGATGGAAACAAAGCACGACCGGTATCCCACGTGCGACAGTATCCATCGCTCAGCACTGTGATTCTCGATCGATCTTTCGCCAATTCCTCCAGCGCATCCCACATCCCAGCGCACCATGAGCGGGCCCGCACAAGCGTCCTCTTAGTAGCTGATTTGGGTACCTCGTATTGCAACCGCCGTCACACAAGTGTGCCCAGACGCTGCGCTACAGGCATTCGCCAAACCAGCCATGGAGATTTGAGATCGAGGGCCAAAGGGCCTCCACTGAAAATACGTGCGTCTCCACTGGGGCGCTCATCTCTTTGTATGCGCGAAAAAAAGCTTGCTGAGAACAAGGTCCAGAACCTCGTCTTTGTTGCTCGCCTTGCAACACCCCCATGGCCGTATAATCACCGACCCGATAGCCCATCATTACGACATCGGGTAGCCGTTAGTGAACAAGGGAAATTGCGACGTGCGCGTCACATCCGATGTCAATAATTTTTGCTTATCTGTTCCCTGCCAGCCAATTGTATGGACATTATTTCAACACTTAAGGCCAAGAGAAAGGGCCGTCGCAGGAAAATGAGCAAGACGAAGAAAACTGACTTACAACCGAGAAGCACAACTAAGCGAGATCGAGTTTTCAGCCAAGAGTGGGCTTCTCGTGTGCCTTTCCCTACGCCCCGTTGCATCGCACGGGGCGTAGAACTGGCCGCCCCCTGCCCACACCCGCCCCTCTTGCCTCTGTTCCCCCGGGCCGCAGACGCGTACATACTGTGTACGTACATACATAGTACTCCGTAGTGACCATGCACGCAAAATCTCGGGTCACTCGGCATAGATTCTAGATGTGATTGTGGCTACGAAAGAGTGCGTATCTGCGCTGCACCATGCCGAATAGCACACACCCGTTGTCCAGTCAGTGTGCGCTCATCGCATCGCAGCAGCCACTCGCTCACTCACTCGCCTCCAAGACGCAAGAGGAAAACCTTAATTCGCACGCCAGCCTTCCCCATAGTCAGCTCAGCCCGTGTTGCCAACACCAACGTGACTCCGGGTATCTGAATAATATAGGAGATATATAAGCAACGGCGCCAAAGTAACCCTTCTCTCTTCTAAGCAAAAACAAGAGGCGCGAGCCAGCGAGTCGGGCAGGTCTTGGAGAAGAGCACACACCCCTCTCCAAGACCGATCTAAGCTGGACGAAGGAAAACCGGATGCACGGCGAAGCGGCGCGGCAAATCCACTAAGGCAGGAACGCGCAGCCACGCCCGTCCGTCCAGGGGAATACGAACGAGTGAGAGGGGGGGGGGGGCGGTAGACAGCACACGAACTGCCTACTGCGGGATTCATCTCCGTGACTTGTTTTTGGAATGTGCTGACGACAGGTCAGCCCGTGACGATTTTTTTTGGCTGTGGATAGGTTTTTGGCCCCCGCTTCAACTCGAAGCTCGTGTCATGGTGTTGGACCCCGTGTTTAATTGAGAAAGGGATCGTCCTTGTGGCTGCGCCAAGTTAGGTTTGGTGGTGGTTGTTAGTCTGAGCGACGGGTCCATTTTCTAGTTGTAGCACAAAAGTATGAAGTGATTTGCCCAACAGCTAAGGAAGGTGTTGGTCGATCGCGACGGCGGCTCGTATCTATTGTCTGTCACTCTGTCATGCTCATGATAATAGTTAGTCGAGGGCAAGGAGTGATACTAGGACATATAGGACAAAGACAAAGACAAAGGCGAAGGATTGGCTCATGAACTCGTAAATCTGTAATTCGCAGTAGTACTAACTAAGGAGAGAGATAGTAAAATGCTACAATACTGCGCCCTAGTGTGAGCAGGGAATGTAACCAGGATATTGAGTATCATGAGTAGATACATTGAGAATTGAAAATAGTTCCGAACCAGCGCAATTGATAAATACGCATCGCGTGTTGTATGGTCTCCAAGCCGCCCTGTCACCTAAAGAAGAAGTGAATCGAAAAGCCACCCAAGAGAAGCATCCATCCCCCTTGTTGACTGGTCATGTCCGTGATGCTGTTTAAGCAAGATCGCAGCACCAGATGCCTTGGTGGACGCTGCAACCAATCTTGGAGTAGTTGGGCGAGGTGAGGATGTCGGCGTGGCCGGTCTGGCCCTGGTAGTCCCAGCCCTGAGAGAACTTGGAGCAGACACCGTCGAGACCGGGGAGGGTGGGGATTTCGCAGAGCCAGCCACCAACGAAGACACGCTCGAACTCGTCCTCCTTTCCGGGAGCAAGGACTTGGCCGTAGGTGCCGGGGTTAAGTTCGTGCCTCATGACACCGTTGCCGTCAATGACGACCTTGAGGGCGTTCTTCTCGAGCTGAGCAGAGAACTCGAGCTCCTTAAGGCCGAGCTTGGAGCGCCACTCGGCGACAACGTCCATGTAGCCTCCGGTGGCTGGCGCTGGCGCTGGCGCTGGTGCAGGAGCGGGAGTAGGGGTAGGAGTAGGCTTGGGGGCTGCTGGGGGAGCGGGAGCAGGCTTGTATTCGGGAGCAGGCTTGGGAGTCTCGATCTGGTAGACCGGGGGCTTAGCCTCGTAGACGGGGGTGGCAGCAGCAGAGATGGTGGAGCTCTCGCAGGGAGTGGCCTCAGGAGTGCCCTCGGTAACGTAGACGGTGTGCATGACAGTCTCGACGACAACACCACCGTTCTGAGGGGGCTGCTCAACGGGGTAAGCGTTGTAGGCAGGGGCGGCGAGCGCAGAGCCAGCAAGGGCGGCGAGGGAGAGAGCGAAAGCGGAACGCATGGTTGCAGATTTCGGTATTTAGGTTTGATTGAATTTGGACAGGTAGGACTGGACGAGTATTGACAGCGAAGGTTCGACGGTCGAGGTTTTTGTTATAGGCTTGTGAAGAGAGCGTGTAGTGCCGTAGGGCGGTAGAGAACGTGGTGTCAAAGATTGACGATGTAGAGACTGAAAGACTGGCGTCGGAACCTGGAAGTCGCAGACCTGGGGTATCAAAGGAAGGGCTGACTTTAAAGAGGGGGTACACTACATTTATACAATGTGGCGCTAAAGTAGTGAACGGGCGCTGTGCAGCGGGTATGGGTCTGGAAATGAGAACAAGCGCCATCGCAGGTCCGCCCACGGCCCCGTCCCTCCGCAGATTTGCCAATGCCTGGAGCTAGAGCGTCTTGGGGCGGGCCTTTGTTGTGCTCGGATCCTTTCATTTCATCATCCCCTAGAACGTCCAAGACCACGCGGGTGACCAGGGGGGTTTTGGAGTCCGTAGCGCTGCTCACTTGTATTGGCTGACAGTCCCAAACTTGGTAGCTCCAGCAAGCGCTTTCTCACGATAGCTGCACGTCGGCCGTCACACGTCGGCCAAATGCCGTGCTGTGCTGTATTTCTTGGGCGCGCCTGGCGCTTCCTCGCGGTGTTCGTCGTTGTCGCGCGGACATGACATATGTCAGGGGTCAAGGTCGACAGTGATTGGGCTGCCGCGCACTGGGCTTCTCATAAAACCACCCGCCATGGCAGTCCAGGCCGAAGGCTAGCCTGCGAGCGGCAAAACGTAAACATGGCTGCCAGTACGCACGTGCCCTCTGGGCTGGTAGGGGTGCCTCTACCAGGCTACGTTTCAGACATTCTCTTAGCCTCTCGTACAAGCTGTGGCTTGCTGACCTGGCTGCTGCCGAACACGCACTTTTGTGCTCGAAGCGGAAACTCGGCGTGCTCGGCGTGGTCATGGCTCGTCCGCTCTTTGGGATGCGAGCAGGCAAAACGATGCTCATATCTGCACTTGGGAGTTCAAGTGTCGAGGCTTGGTTATGGCGGGCTGTTCCAGGGGGGGAGGTATGGCGAGTGGTGACAGACGGGGAGAGGCTCGTTACGAAACAACGGGTAGTGAAAAAGTAAATCGGAGATGCCGTTTGTAACGCTCAACCATGCCAGAGGGGAAACGTGCAGGTCTCCCGCCAGAGCAGCAGCATCCTCCCGCCCTGGCGGTGGATCGTGTGGTCATGGGCGACAACCACCATCCGTAGTTGGCGCCTCATGGCACTCAAGTTCCGAACCATCACCCCTGTGTCAACCGCCATTATCTCATGCGCAGACAGCTGCCACCCGAGACAACCTTCCTGTTTTCGACATCGATCGTCAACTTCAACCACGATACATGGGCTGGATTTAATGAGCCGCATGGCACCGCGTAGTAGGCGAATCATCCGATGGCCGGGGCGGAAATTTATCGTCATTTCTCGCTGCAGGTCTAGCCCATAGTACCTGCTACATATGCAAGATTACCACGCTGCAAGTAATGAGGGGAGAGCGGAAAGTCGTCTCAACCCCGTCTAATTTCTCGCCCGCTTTGCGTCACCAGATTGTTTGTTCAAGCCGGGGGTTGCAGCAGACGAAGCCACAAAGTGTGTCCAATTCTTCAGGCCGCAAAACGCTGTGAAACGTAATGTTGTGCGGTCTGGGCCGCATCCGAGGCCTCAATGTCTTGCGCGTCCATTCCACAAGATTACGAAGTCGGATCAAAACCTGTCTTCAACGTTACCTCACTGCCCCACAATGGCCGTTGTTGGTTCTTCTTTATGAGACCTGTTATAACGAGCGGACAAGCAGAAGAGTGTTAGTGATATGGATCCCTTTCTTGCTGGTTCTTTAACCCCATGTTCCTTTGTTCAAAGGCTTCTCACCGGGCAACGAATGCGACCACATGCCGCATCCGTAACCGCTGCGTACATTCTATGTTTCCCCGCAGCCGGATCCGAGGAGACGTCTCAAGTTGTTTGCGCGCGTATGCAAGATGCTGACGCAGCAGATGCTCGGTGATCGCCATACACCATGGGCTATCAAACGCGGAGAAGAATGTTCCTATCGATTAGATAGCCGGTCGCAGTGGCGCATCCTCACCGGCAGGATGCTGCGGACACGGCTCCTACAGCACGCCGGCTTGTTTGACAGGTTCGTCGTGCCTTGTTTCGAGCGCATTCGGTCCTTGGGGAAGCGGCTCCATGTCTGACTGGCTGACCTGTCCCGCATCTGGTGACACCAAGTCTAGTAGTCAAAAAAAAACCAAGAGTTATTGCGTATAGTCTGGCGTCGTTAAGTAGCAGAGCCTGGCACTATGACGCGTGCAGTATGTAAGTGCGTATCGTCCAGACTGGGGACCTCGGCCACGAAGAAAATTCTTCCCTCCATCTGGCTCGGCAGAGTCGTGGTTATTCAGCAGTCGCCTCATAGTGGGGATCTATAGGCATGTATGCATGCGCTCCGGTGTGCTGCTGCATCAGACCACAGCCTCTAAGCTGACTGTGCAGTGTACAAAAATGGCGGCCAGACAGATACTACGTGGCGCCTGACAGCGAAGAACCAAGAGCGATAAGGGCGCAGATGGGAAGAATCGACTGCAGAGAAACATAGGTGTCTTTGCCAATCACCGCGGACGGCGCCTTGCAGTTGCATTGGGGCCTTGGCAGGTCCAGGAACCGTGTGCCGCGCCAGGTACCCGGACACCCGCAGCCCGTTCACGCATCCTGCATCCCCAACGGCTCCGACCAACTCACTCGCTCAGGTACGTGGCAAATTTTCGGCCGAGTTGTCTCTTCTCGCTTGACATTGTCTTTGCATGCTTTGCCACCACGGGCTCTTTGCCCGCGACGTGGACATGCCCAGCTGGCTTTTGGCCCCGCCGATTTCGACCAGACCGTGGTTCCAGTCGGCCTTGCATGCGACACGACCTGCTTCCGACACTACGTACACGTTGGGCCGCGGTCTTGTCTGTCTACATCATGACCTGGATGCTTCTAGCCTGCTGCTAGCTGCAAGGCGTACGCACTGCACTTAGCCAGCCTATGACCAATCCGGCAACGCATATCCTAGCCCACCAACTGCCAGGCACACACAGGCACTTACGTAGCTTACCGAAATAGAGATTTCAGTTTCTCTCAAAGACCCTTTAAACCACAAAGGCATTGTTTGGAAAGCCTGGGACCAATGTGCATCTAATCATGGTACCTTTTGTCGTCCCTTACTCTAGTTCGCGGCACCAGCACAAAGGTACCGTCAAAAGAAAAGCAAGTTCAACAAACCGGATCAGAGAATTCTAGACCAAGGCGTCTCCTTACATCATACGTCGAAGCCAAGTGCCACCCACCCATGTCCTTAGCCAACCATGGCCTCTGATTTGTCTCCACTTACCACGTTGAAGAGCTGAAAGCACTACTGCGGAGCAAAGTCGCTGCCGCTGCCGCTGCCGCCGGACTTGGACGAGAGTTTTTTTTCTGCACTCAACGTTTCAGGCAATATGCGGCGCTGCCTAAGGCGGGGGGGTGGGAGTATTGGGGGCTTAGGCTAGGCGCTGTTCTGCCGTTATCCGTAAGCAGATCTTATAAAGGGCATGCCGCAGGGTTGCTTTCGGTTTCGATACTGCTCAGCATCAGCTTTCCTCACTCTTTTCGGTCGCCTTCGACACACATTCACTTGTTCGCTTGAAGCTTTGAGAGCTTCATCACATTCCCTTTGAAAGAGAAAAGAAAAACCACACTCTCTTCCGTCGAAGACCCCACGTGCGCTCATTCATCCTCAGTTTGATACGAATCAGGATATCCTCAGCCAGTCTCTACCAAGTTCACGTGACTCAATCACACTCAACTACAAAAATGTTCTCCAAGACCACTGTCTTCATGGCCCTCCAGGCAGGCCTTGCCTTGGCCGGCAACGCCATCCTTTCCAACAACTGTGACTACGACATCTGGGTCTCCTCCGTCGGAGGAAATCACCAGACCGCCTGCACTCTTGTTTCTGCTGGCTCTCAATACAACGAGACCCTCTACTCCACCGGCACCTCTCTGAAGATCTCCAAGACCGACAGCATCAAGAACGGCGAGCAGACTCAATTCGAGTACACCATTGCCGGCGGCAAGATCTGGTACGACATCTCTTTTGTCAACTGTGCCGATGGCGAGACTGCCTCAAACTGCCCTGGCCACGCTGAAGGTCTATCCATGAAAGGCAGCAACTCAGACTGCAGCGCTGCAAGCTGCGAGGCCGGAAGCTACTGCCCCACCCAAGCCTACTACGTCGACCAACCTCTCATCAAGCTCGGCATCAAGGAGCCAGTCTTTGACTGCCCTACCCCTGATGTTGATATGCACATGACCGTGTGCTCCGGTAACAACTCCACCTCACAGAAGCGAAGCATTGCTGGACGCATTGCTTATTAACCTTGAGGGTTAAAAACCGCTGCTGCTACCGACCTTGAAGGTCAAGCTATACGACGTACCAAAAAAAGCATCGGTGATGCATTTCTGTCTTTACCCGATTTGATCCGAGTTCTGGACTTCTTGTTTTTTTTTTGCTTTT
>JAODYC010000020.1:63444-74443 GCA_026262405.1 Curvularia hawaiiensis | reverse complement strand
TAGAGAGAGAGAAAAAAAATTTCATGTATCAACATCTCACTTTGTTCCACTATTATGCACAAGACATGAGAAATAGAATAATTTTCTTCTATCGATGAACTATTACTTTCCACCTAGCAAGCGTACGCCGGTCCATCTACATGCCACAAAATCAGCAGGCCCGGCTCCTACGTACCGCATTTGGAAGGTATCATGTATCGTCATAGAGAGCAGTGGGACAGACTATCGGGGGCCTCAACCCGCGACCCAAAGCACTACGGTGAACCGCGTGACGCGAGTCGACTCGAGATGATGTTATCCAGTTTGGGGAGAGGAAATTTTTGTGTACCACTGCAGCGGTCATAGCAAACCGTGATATCAGTCAGAGAAAAGACATCGGGTAAGGTAAGGTCGCACACGCATGGCACAAATATCAAAAGGGGCACTACTGGTCGGCGTCGTCATCGGGCTGGTCGAAGAGAAAGTTGGCGGCCAGCTCCTCGTTCTTGTCGCAGGCAAAGTATGCTTGAATAACAAGGTCGCGCTCGAACCCGAGGCGACAGAGGCGCTCAATAGCCTCACGTTCCTCCTCGGTCACCGAGATGGCCTGAGCGCCGGGTGGCAGTGGCGCGTCCTCGTCTGCGTCCTCGGCGAGCAATTGCAGGAACTGCTCCGGGTTGGATGCGATCATCTGGGCCAGCTGAGGGTTGCCAGCGCCGACCTGCTGCAGAATAGGCTCGAGCATCTGGGGTTGTTGCTGTACGACCTGTCGTAGCTGCTGGAACTGAGGGTTGTTGCGCAAGAAGTCAAGAGAATTGGCGTTGAGAGCACCGGCGCCTGCGCCTCCTCCAGTACCACCGGAGCGAGCACCGCCGGCACCTCCCCGATTTTGGGCAGCCGCAGCGGCCTCGAACAGGTTCATCGGCTCATCGCCGCCAGACGAAGGGTTTGCGGCAGGCGTTGCACCCGTGTTTCCGCCAGCGGGCGTGGGCGAGGTTGGCGCACGGGCTTGTGCTTGTTGCGCCTGCTCCTGTAGTGCGCTCTCCGGTATGCCCTAGAAGGAGGTTAGAAAAGACGTGACCCAAGTCGGAGATGCCGCTCGTCTTACTGTAAGCAGATACTCAACCGCGCGGTCGGGGTTGAAGAAGGCGGCGCGCATGGCCCGGTCAATGTCAGCCCTCGCAAAACCCATGCTCTCCATGTTGGCAATGGCTGCCTCGCGCTCGCCACCCATGGTCAGAGCGGAGGGGTCGTTGAAGCGCTCAGCTGATGCCTGTGCAGGCGCGGGCGAAGGTGTAGCGGGGGCATTTTGCGTGTTGGATGATGGAGCAGGAGCTGCGGGGGCTGCGGGTGTCTGGACTCGTGGTGGAGCAGGTGTCGAAGGCGGCGCTGCTCTACTCGAGGACGCGGCGGGAGCGGCCTTTGGCTTGGAAACCATGCAGACAATGAAGCCCTTCTCCTCAATGTTGTACGACTGGACCGTGTTGGCATCTTGTAGGATCTTGCCTATTCTTGGTATTAGGGACTGTGTTTGTGGCAAGGACCGCGGCTGCTGCAAGCCTACCAGAGTAGATGAGCTTTTGCTGGGCGACTTCCCAGCCCTTGTCTGCTTGGATCTTTGACTTGAGGTCGCCAATCTATTGCGCGTGTTAGCTGGGGACTGGGGTCGTGTCTGAGGCATGGCGGGCGCTGCATACCGTTTCTGAAGGCTCGGCCTCGATGACGAACTTGTTCTGCTTCAGGTCCTGGACAGGCGTCAGCTGAGGGCTCTCTTGCAGCCATGGCTCGAGGAGATGGGTACCTTGAATGTGATCTTCATCTTGGCGGTTGATGCGTGGGTGATTGAAGATGGCGCTGGGTTGGGCGGGGTGCTCTTGTAGGTGAGGTGGGGATGATGAAGCTGGTCTTGGCGCGATGGCGCAGTGGAGGCAGAGGTAGCAGAGAATGGGCAGGGCGGCTTTGAGAAGCGCGGCGAGCGGCACTCTTTCTATGCGGGCAGCAGGCGTTTGCACAAGCCAAAGTGACTTGTCGTGGGCTAGGGAAGGCAATGGAAATACGCCGTGCTGTGTTGGTTAGGCAGAACTTCAGTCTTGGACCAGCGCTGAAGGCGCCCGAGTGGGGACCCTCTTGGTAGCTCGCACAGAGAGATGCAATGCGGACACGCACCGCCACCGTGGCGCACCCGCCGGCAGACGTGCCTGAACTGCCTGAGTGTGGCGCGGTGATCGACGCGGCGCACCCAGAGTCACGGGACTGCTGCTTTTCATCGGAACTGGCCAGCCCCGCCGCTTACATAGCCATGGCGACGCTCACGTACACGTGCATGCGTGCAAACTTTACCTCAACACCACCCCTCCAACGGCCACGACGGCCTGCCCGCCCGGCAGTGACGCAACCAGCAGAGGGGCCAGCCCGCAGCTTCATCTCGACCCCGGCTAGCGCTGCACCATCCGTGCTGTCCTCCGTGGTCCCCAGCGTCAACACCACTCCAACGAAACTTGCCGTGCTGGTGCCGCCTAGCCAGCTGCTGCACGTTCACCGCATCGTCTTTTTTGTTTCAATCGCCCATCGCCCATGAGTCGCTTTGGGCCGTCATGAGGCGAGGACCCTTGTTTCACGAAACACTGGCCTGGCCACGCCCGTCGTGCAACAGTCGCCTATTGAATCCGCTGCGGTCGTGGCTGCACAACAGAAAGCAGACTATCGATGGCCGTCCTACCTGTCCGTATCTCGCACATTGCGCGCCCAGCTTATTGATGATGGGTCCCCGCAGTTCGTCATCGCAGCAAGATCCATCTTCCCTGCACCGTCCTGCCGTTCAGGGTTGTTTGTTGTGCTTTTGCCGAAAGCATGGTCAAAACAACGCGTAGGAAATGAAGGGCTAAACTTACCACAGCTCCACACCATAAACTTTGACAGGTAGGCCCTGGCACCGTTTTCAGCGTCCTTTAGAGCCTGTCCGCCCTGGGTTCCCATTGGCTGCCCGCCCTCGTGTTTCGAAAAGACAAACCGTTTTTCTTTTCTGCTTCATGCGCAACCCCAAGGCCCGGTAGTCTGATGCAGAAGCACCCCATTCTCTCGTCCCTTCCCCCTCATCAGCACCCGACCGAGCTGCTGCAGGTGAAAATGCTAAAAAGTCGCGCGGACGTGCTTCGGGTTCGGGTAATCATGCGTGCTGGCGGCCTGGCGTCGTGGTCCTATGTAATGCTCGACAACATGCCTGCCCGCCCTCGCCTAAACATGCTAGTAGGGGTTTCCCAGTCTGTCCTCCGCGTGTTACAGGCCTCGCCCACGAAACAATGGCCCACAGTGCCGTCTGGTGCACGTCTTTTGATTTATTATTACTTCTTGCCCCTCCCCACACCCTTCCTTACCCTCTTTACATACGCCGGCCGTCGTCTTGACCTGCATTTTCGCGCCTTTGGCTCTCAGCCAGTCCTCGACCTCACACTCGTTACTCTCCTTCGTCGTTTTCTCTAGTCTTCCCCCATCAACCGCCCTTCCCAACGGACGTTTCCCGTATCCGGCTTAGACCCGCGTCAGCCTTCGGCCCATAAACGGTTCGCCCAACTATAGTACCTGCAGCTATACAGCCGCATCATTTCCTCGAACGCGTCCATCTCCACAGCTGCTCAGTTTCGCGTCTCCCCACAGCAACAAGACTGGGGGCTTTTTGCATTTCATCCGAACTGTCCCACTCACAGTGCCACGTCTTCCTCGCTTCCACCCCGGGGCACCATTATCAGCCGACAAGCATTTCTTTTTTGGGAAACCTGGTCCTATATTACCATCTCGCTTGCAAACATCTTGATATCATCCCTGGTGCAAGATTCAACGACCCCCTTTGTCGACAATTTCCTCAAAGCCTCCCCGAGGCTGGTTGCCCGTCCGTCCAACAGTACTGGCAAGTACTTCGGGCTAAGGCTTCGACCAGTCAGAGACCTCACGCCGTCTACCAACCATGTTGCAGTCTCGGAAATTCTACCTTTCTCTTGTCGGTGTTGTTGCATGGTCAAGCACAACAGCCGATGCAGTTCTCTCGATACTGGAGGCCGTATCCTTCTCATCCACTCACTCTTCCTTGGCCAGCATCGCTGCCGCCGCCAGCACATTCGATCTCGTCTCTCTTTTTTGCATTGGCTTCTATCTAATTCATAATGTCGGAAACGTACGGGGCGCTCTGGAGCGGTCAGGGAAAGCTAGGAAGGCCCTCATAGCCATAAGCATACTCCTATCAAGCGTGGCATTGGTGCTTTCACTCGCATTGATCATCATGATCAGGTCAGATTGGGACGAGGTCACCACCAAGTCTTCCTCAGCACCCACTTCGAATTGGAGCGGCTATTTCTCTGGACAAATAGCGGCATGGATCATCTCGTGCGCTAGCCAGCTCGCCCTATACACTTCTCCTCTATGGAATCGCAAAGCCCCAAGGGTTCAGACTGTTGTCACATCCGGTCCCCGGGATTCCGTCATAAGCGAGGTGCGAACATCGCGCCGCAGCAACTTGTACTTGGGCAAATCCACCAAGCCATCATCGCCGCTGGCTGCCTACCACCGTCCCGAAGTCTTGGGATCGCTACCCTCGCCTACTTTCTCTACCAGGTCATCCAAGTCACTGAAATCATTTCGAGAATCACTTCGTCACGTGGTACGACCAGCCACATCACGCACTACTCTGGTCAGCCAACGATCGTTTACTCGAGATGCGGCGCCCAGCATTTACTCGAATCGACAGTCTATCGACACGATATCTCATTCAGACGGATTCGATAGCTGGGATACCAGTAGCGTGATTATTCCAACACGCGATGTGGTCATGCAAGCAGCGCCATTCAAGGGCACAACGTTGGAGACAATTCCTGGAAGTCGCCCACACTCGCTTGCTCATGCGCTAGATGGCCCTTCTCTTTCCGAACTCCCGGAAGAAGACGGCGAAGACTTGGTACCGCCTCCTAGGATGATGCCCGACGTTCTACGACCCCCAAGCCCTGCAGTTAGCGAAGCCCACATTCACCCACTGTTCAGGTCAGAAAGCCCATCAGGACTGCCGCCTCCAACTGCTACACCAGGCACCAGCATCATGGCTAGCCCTTACTCAACACAAGCTATTGCATGCCCTCCCCGATCCTTTAACCGCATGAGATCCAACAGCCAGTTGAGCCAAACCAACACGATCTACAGTCTTCATCAGACCAGAAGCTTTTCTCGGGATCGTTCAGCGAGCCTAGGCTCCAAGTCAAGGAGTCCTTCGCCTCCAAGCCGCGCAATGACACCTCCGATCCCTGACTTTGTGCTCAACACTTCTCCTCGGAGTAGCCTGAGCGGCTCTCGGAGAGTGAATCTGCAATATTCTCCCGACCGATAAGAAAATGGATTTTTTCATTATCTACTCCCATTATAGTTGTTTTATGTTGTTGATATGCTACAGCGCATGCTCATGTTTTGCACGTTTGTATGATACGATTCCCCTTCCTTTCCTGTATGCACGTTCTTTGTTGTGCTTTCTCTCCCCCTTTTTTTTACACATGCTCTCGCCGAAGAGATCGATCGAACTTTCAGCGTTTCCTCAATTCAATTATCATCTAGGCTCCAGCATACGGACTGTTGAGCGAGGCATACCCATTTTTTTATCATAGTATCTATTTACTAGTCATAGTGAGCTCATCGGAAGATGAGGAAGACAAAAGCAATAGAGGCACTGCTGCATAGCAAGCATTCCAAACACCCATACTACAACCCCCAACAATACAAAGTCCGTCAACCTTTACCATCTTCACGTGATAATTTCTTATGGTTTTCGGATATTCGCATGTTGTTACACGGCACCACCTTGAGTACGGTGGTGACACATGTCGTTGTGTTAGGATGTTTCAATCCCAAAATGGCATACCGGATCACGAGTACGAATGCGGACGTCGCACGTAAGATGCGGTAAAGCGGATCTGTGGCAATTTGACAGAAGGCATATTCGAGGGTGCAGGGTGCTTATTGTCGCAGTACGTCTTTTGCAGAGCAAAAAAGGAAACCTTGACACTTCGTATATGCATGTCTCTGCACATATGTCGTGTAAGTCTGGAAGGCTATCACGTTCTATTCCTGCAGGTCTTTCTTTTTACTACCAACTGCTTTTTGCGATCCAGCCACATCGCACTCGACGTCCCGGGGGCGGTCAGGACACGATTGACTACACAAAAAGAACAAACTCCTTGCGCTATGCCGTTAACAAAGCGATGATGCCTAGTGTCCCTCCAACTGCGGTTTTGCAGACAAAGACGGTAGCTCCGAAACACCCCCTTCAAAAACTATTTTTGCATTAAGCAAACATGCGTACACTCCGAGATGGCATTAGCAGAATGGTGTGAGAGCAAGTGAGTGTGTGTGTGTGGAGACGCCTAAACACGTTGTTCCAGCAGGCGAGAAGGATGTGTTCCCTGAATAGTAAGCGGGACAAAAGCAAATCCCTAACTTTCGCTCTTTTTGCCGAACCGAGAGGCGAATTTTTTCCAACAGTGAATCCTGTCACGTAATCCACTCATAGGATGAATCTGACAGGCTTGAGTGACTTTATTCCCGCGATCAAACTCAAAAATGCTCTTGCTACAAAGGCTATAAACCTTGCTTGTTGCTATTCTCAATGCTCGTTCTAGCACGTCTCAATGCATTCAACTTTGCCATGTACTCGTGTGCAAAAAGGGGCGCAGGAGTGACGATGGTTGGTCACGATTCGGGAGGATCGTCCCGCCTAGCGGCGCGGCTAATGACGTGCGACCTGAAACCTGTATGAAGCAACTAGGAAAGTTTCCAGAAGCACTGGCAAGATGCGTTGCTGAAGCACATGACTACGAGCACATAGTTAAAGCAAGAGGGGGACCAGCAGTCGCGAGAGTGAAGTTGAGTACATGTTCTGGTCGTGGCAGGGGCGAAGCATTGCATGCACGTAATCCGGACCATTGCTATCTTTGGCTGATTGGCTGGCGCTGCATCAGGAGGCCGGTGGCGCCAAAGCAAAGTGCCGCTGCTGGAGTCAAAGACACAGTAGACGCAAGAGATAGCACAAGATCTCGAATTCCCATGTCCACGAGTCTACTGTACAGCAACAGTGATTACTTTAGAGTAGTCTTGCAGTGTTGGTTGTGGCGGTTCAAACGAGGAGGCGCGCTGTCATTCGTGGGATGTATTCTCAAAGTAGTTAGGCGCGACCAGCCAGACCAAGGATCTCACAAGAGCTTCATCTTCATGCGCCGGAATCAACACCGTCTGCCACTCCTTCGACAGGCTCTGGAATCTGCTGTACAAGCGCTGCTTCTTTCGTCTTTGCTTTGCCCCGATATTTTCGTGCCTCTGTTTGTCTGGTTGCTTCCACTCCCAACTGGGCCACACGGAGCATTTCGTTTTGCAAGGTAGACTCTACTCTTGCGACCATCTTTGCTCTGCCCAACAAGAGAGTCTCATTTGCCGACTGGAAGGAGGTCGACATCTTGCTCCGGTACATTTCCATGCATTTCCGGCATAGTGACTTGGCTTTTGCGATACGTTGTTGAGCAGGTCACTGTAGTACATCCGGGCGGTCTGGTACCCGGTGAGTACTTTATGTTCACCACGTAACATTTGCAGAGAATTCTTACACTCAATCTTCTTTCCTACCTTTTCAATCAGTATACGACAATCAGTTTTGATATACGCTGTCTCTTGTTCTTGATACTACTACTACAACAATAACAACTATGCTGACACGTCTTGCTTACAGGCCCGACAATCATCGTGCGACACGCGAGAGGGAGCAACAACAACACCGACAACCACCAAGTATCTGTTGTAGCATCCTGCCTGTAAGTTTCAGCCCTCATGCTCCAAAGCATGCTCTTCAGCATTTGCTGCTTTTCAGCTGTGACATGATCACGGGCTAATGGCTCATCTATCCAAGGTCTCTGCCGTCAAGACCCGCGCGACAGCAATGCCGCCAAAGCGAAAGCTACAGACAGTCAAGACCATGTCTGCGGCGTCATTCAAAGCACCCCGTACGTCCGAATTGCCATTTCCAACAGTGTCTCCATGTTCCCCATAGGGTTATGCTAACCTTGGCATAGCCGCTAGCGCATTGTCTAATAAGCGAAGTAGTCTTCAGGGTTCGAGGACATCTCGCCTTGCTCCTTCAGTACCATTCCAAATGACAACGCGTCGCGGTGCAAAAGGCACATCTAACCACACAAGCTCCGCGGGCCCATCTAGCGCGAGCTCTGGCAGCCGTCGCAATTCTCTGGATGAGAACGCGCAAAACGAGGATGCGACAGGCGACCATGAGGATGCGCGACCGGCCAAGCGCAGCCGAACATCGTCCGATTCTGGTTCGCCGCAAAGATCTAATGGCTCTCCCGACAACAACAATAACAACAGCAATACTCCCATGAATGGCACCCACACCCCGGAGCTGGAGAAACCCGCCTCTGGCGCGATCTCGACAGCTCCAAAAACCACTGGCAAAAAAAGGCGCGCATCCGACGGCTCCACTCAGTCGAGCAAAACGCGCCCAAACAGTGTTCTGACCCGAACGCAAAGCGATGTTTCCGAGCAACAACCGCGCAAAAAGCGCAAGACAAAAGAAACTGCTGCGGACACCGCCGCCGATCAGCCTCCTGAGTTAACTGATGCTAGCACAGCGCCCAATTCTCCAGAGCAAATGCCTGATGTTGACGGCAGCCAAAGCCTGCACAACATCCTGCCAACCAGTGGCGATGCCCCTGCAAAGTCCAGCAGGCGCTTGCCTGGTCGTCGGCGCCAACCGCATCCGGACATCAATGTGGAGACAGACTTACGGCGACAGCTCAACCTCAAGATGAGTTATCGCAGTCTTGCAAAAGTCCAAAAACTTTTATTGGAAGAATTGGCAAATCGTACTACCAAGAGTTTGGAAGAGGATCCTGAATTCCACAGAAAATGCCCAGAATACGACGCTGTCATGGCTCAGCTTGACCAACGCCGCGATGCGCGTCTGGATCAAGTAAATGCAATGCGCACATACCGACTCGAGCAAATGGAGCGAGTGCGCATTGCCGAGGAGCATATCCAAAGGGAGCAGTACATCAACAGATTCCGAGAGTTGCAAGATGATTTCGTGCTCCAAATCTATTTCCGCGCAAAGCAACTTGAGAGGGAGATGAAGGGTCAAGATGCTAACGCGACGGATGACGAGGATAACGTCCTTCCGCCTACATATAGTGATGAACCTCATCACAATGAAGACGACCGCATCGGATCCAAGTTTGCTTCTCGTAGTCGAGCGTATGTTGAGGCGGACAGAGAGCTTGAGCATGAGTCGATACGTAAAAGATTCAGCCATGCACGAGCTGCTTTTGTTGAGAAGGATGAAGAAGCCGATGACTCGATAGAAGACGTCGCTGGTGGGTTTGCAAGATTTGACGGTCCTGATCGCACAGAAGCTATTGCACACTACAACATCAACAGTCTTGCCGATGCCGCGTTCGAAGTTGAGAGGACACCTTCACCATTACCAGAGCCGCAAAAGCCCGAGGTTATTCCAAACGAGCATGCCGACTTGCTCATGATGCTTGCAGATGTTTCTTCACACCAGCCTCGGAGCAGTACTGTACAGAAACCTCCTCTTCATTACCCACACCCACAACAACAGCCACCTCCGCCACCACGGACCAAGACGCCCGTGGTCAAACAAGAGGATATGAAAGAGAAATCGCCCAAGTTCGCTCCTTCAGCAATACCACCAGCCGTATCATCTCAGGTTGCGCGTGATAGCCCAGCTGAGAGCGTACAACCAAGAACAGATGTCACTCGTGAGGCTGCTCACCCCGAACCTCCTGAAAATGCACCGGCAAAGGAATTGGAGGTGCCACCAAAATCGACACCAAGACTTTCTACGCATAGGATCATGGACATACTTAACGATGACCGCGAAGTACCTGTATCCAGAACACGGGAACAGCAACCACCGGTTCAAGAGAGGAGCACCGCGTCAACCCATCGGCGCACAACATCCCGAAGCGATGCTCTACGAGTGGATGCTATGGTGAACAAGGAAGAGCCGCCTATCGACCAAGCGCTCATGGATGCATTGAGTGGACCAGCTCGACCACCAAGCAACCCCCCATCGTCGCCGCCTTCAAATGCCCAGCCATGGCCACGAACAAGTGCCATACCATCAACTCGGGAATCAGAGGAGTCGCTGCGTCGTCGGGATCCTTTGCAAAAGATTAGAGACCTTTTGGATAAGAAGTCACGCGAGCATGGCCGAGAACCGTCGGAACGCTCTAGTTATGGCAGGCCACCTGTGTTTCCGAACAGGCCGACTGCTCAACCTCCAAGTGGGCAAGAACGTGGTGAAGTAGCAGGCTACGATCCCACGCGACCGGCCACAGGACTATATGATTCGCTACCTGGTGGCTCATATCCCCATCCATCTCGTCGAGAATCGCATGAGCAAACAACTCAACATTGGGATCACGATCGGCGAGCGAGTGGATCTCAAGCACCCCAACATTCAGCAGCGTCTCCTTACCAAAGCCATGCCGCACAGTCGCACTATGGTGAGCATAGTAGGTCAGGACCAACCCCACCAACACACCAAAGTCCATATGCTCCCCCTCCTGGCTCGTTATCACTACCGCCAAAGCCACCCGGACCTCCACCTATCAACTACCGCTTCGCACACTACGATCCGGCTCCAGCACCCCGGTCATATCCACCCCAATCGCCAAGCTTTCCACCTTCATCTCATCCACCGCAGAGCACTAGTCAACCCCAATACCCGAACCCATATGGTAACGCACCAGGTTATCAAGGTGGTTATATTCCTCCCCTAGGATCTTTCCAAGCGCCGCCCCCTCCCCCATCAAGCGGGCCACCATACCAACCCCTCAAGATTCATCAATACGGTGGCCAACCCATTCTCCCCGCCAACATGGCACCACCTCCACCACAACACAACGGACCACCCCCACCAACTCTGCCTTTTATCGGCCAAGGGGTTCCTCCACCTCCACCAGCT
>JAODYC010000020.1:42484-62274 GCA_026262405.1 Curvularia hawaiiensis | reverse complement strand
AATAAAATAAAAAAATAAAGCCAGTTTACACAATATAGTCTCGCAAAACACGTTTAATTTTAAGCAATAGTTATCACATTAAGATATCTAGTTGTTGCATCTTTGGTAAGAAAGAGAAAAAAACAAAAATACAATAGGGGGGTATCACAAGCAAAAATCCAAACACCTCACTCGCACTTCTACACCATCTTCCCCTTCTACGCCTTCCTCTTCTTTACCCTAGGCGTCCACTCATTCCCAACGCCATCATCACTCTTCCTCGCACCGAATCCGGCCGAACTACTAGCACTGTTACCCCTGGGCGTTGCGCCACTGCCGACTCTCTCAAACAGCCTTTGAGCTGCAGGCGTCAAGTCGCCTTTTGCTTTCCGTCCTGGCGTTTGTCCCCCCGCAGCACTATTCCGCAACCGCATTGCTGCAGGGGTGGGCGCGCTCAGAAAACGAGGCGTTTCAGAAGTAAATATACCAAGACCGGAACCTGTTGGTTTGCGGGTTGTAGACGAGGCCTTGTCGGTGTTGTGAGAAGAACGATTGGCATTGATCTTGTCGACCATTCTGTGTAGCATTTTCTCGCGCGAGGAGGACTCGTTGATGGTGAAGGGTGTAGCTTTGCTGTCACTACTATTGGCTAGCCCGTAGCGTTCGAGAAGATCGGTTGGTGCATCTTCTTCGTCGGAGGAGGAAGGGGAAGGGGGGTGTGCGTCGACAAAGGCGTAGCCATTTACGCGTGGGGTTTCGCTACCGGTGTAGCCGCCTTCGCTGGGGTTGAGGCGGGGGCGACCGGCGATGGCGTCGCGTACGGCAGAGAGGGTAGGACTAGCCGGTCGTTGGGGTTGCTCGGTGTCTGGGGCTGGCGGTAGACGCGTGTTGTTGTATACGACTTGCTTTGGTGGGGCCAGAGACTTGTTTTCTGCTACTTGAGCGCGCGTGGGTGCCCATTGTTCTACACTATCAGGGCCGAACATAAGACTGTTGATGGCTGTGTGTCTGTGTCCGGTTGGTGCGGCGGGTCGCTCATCCAAATCCTGGCTTGGTCGTGTGCTGACGACTAGTTCTTTGCCTTTTGATTCTGCGGCTCTCGCTTCGATGACTTTCTGCTGGGCTATGCGCTGTTTGCTTGCGTACATGTTGCCGTGTCGTAGCCATACGTTCTTTTCAAACTTGGCCTTATTCTGCTTGTCGACGATCTGACTGAAGCTCTCCTGGTCTTCGCTTGTGTATTTGGCTTGGAAAGCCCCTAGGCTCATGTTCAGGTCGACATGGTCTAGCTTGCCCAGTTCTTCATCGTCTTCCCCTGCTTGACTTTCCGCGACAGTGACCGGTGTATCTGCTCCCCAGACACTCGGTGTTTTGTCCCCAGCACCACCCGCCTTTTCGAACCTCGTTCTTGCTGCCATGTTCCGCTGCCCACCCGGCACAGGCGTCATGACCCGTGTGAGCTTTTTGCCTGCTTCTCGTATCCATGTCCGATCCTTGCTTTCGACAGCATTCAGATATTCGCGTTGCGCATCTGCTTCAGCCAACCCGGGAAAAAAGTCGCGACGGACAATATGTGAAATGGCAGAGACGTAGGTATCTTCGTCGAGAACTATAGAGGGGCGCTTGATACGCTTCGGCGCGGGAGGAGGAGGCATGAGGGCATCTTGCGCATTGCGCTTCGTGAGCGCTGTAGAATTGGAGGCGGACATGGTGCGAATGTGGTAAATTGAAGGCGGTTGGACCGCGCCAGTAAGGTTTGCCAAGGCTTATAAAAGACCGAAGACTCAAGGGTCAAGGAGTTATTGTGAGAGGGTCTAGAGATCTCGACATGGGTGCTGTGGTTGTGGATGGCAAGCGTGGCTTGTCGCAAAGTGACGTTCTTGGATGTTGATGTCTTGGCGGTGGCAGATAGCCCCACCGCCTTCAGCCCTATCGCCCATGCATGTACGGATGAAAGCACCTGCATAAACCTAGTCTAACACAAGTCGCATAAGTAAATCAGTTCTGTAGTCCAAAGCGTCTCTGTATGCATAGTATTTGTTGTAAGCCTTAAGCAAGCTTTGCTTACAAGATAACCTATCTTCTCAAACCTATGTAGAATCTACGGTACGAAAGCCATCGCACAGATACTACCCTATCCTCGTATAACAACCAATGCTCAGAATGTTTCAAGGAAATGGATCTGCTGCTTCTGCCATTTTCTCGCAAAGGCAACAAAACTCTCCATCCTTGTCGGAGAACTTTTTTTTAACATCTTGGATACTTGTGTCAAGTACCTCAGTGCTTAAGACATTGCTATACGCCTTTCCTCGGACTACCGAAATCATGAATAGTGAAGGGATACACCCGGCCATATCTAAAATTCTTCTTTTAGTAGAATGATTCAACCATGGCATCCTTGTGTGTGGTGTTGATGTTGGCAGGACCGTTGCCCTCACCGAGCCTGAAAACAGACTCGACGACTGAGAGCTCAGTAGCAGTGGTATCGAGACCTGTGTATTGTGTAAGCCTATGCCGTTTTGAAGATTTTGTAACATTTGCACTTACCAGTAACAGCCATCCAGTCGTTGACAACCATTCCGGCACCAACAACAGCACTACCACGGTTGACACTACCTGCGACAAGTGGAACTTGCAGCAAACTTGAGAGTTCGTCCTGGTCCTGAATGCTGGTCTTTGGGTGAACAATACCACCCTGGTTGCTCAGCGCCATGTAGCTTCCGGTGAGCACGTTGTCTGCAATAGTTTGCCTGAACACCTCCACGCCCAGTACATCTGCTATTATCTCTTCCGTCTCGCGCTCAATATCTGGATGGACGAGGGCTACGTGGTCGTTGCAACATATTGCGTTGCCGAGGGCTGATAATCGCTCTTCTATTCTTTGGATCTTGACTTCATCGGGTATGGAATTTCGGAGGTGCTGGAGTTCTTGGTCTGTGGTGGTGGTGGGAACGAGAAGACCATTCTTGTTGCTATATAGCTGTCAGCCACAGACCTCGCCGTATACTGCGCATGTCGCGAAGATATCAACGTACCCAGCAGTCAATCTGCCGACGATTCTGGTGCCGGCGATGGTGGCGTGGCAAATGGGAATGACGTCCTGTAATTCGGCTTCGAAGACACTGTTTCGCCAGTGTAAGTGCTGCTGTTTTTACACAACTGTCTCGTCGCGGTTAATGCGCACCTGTAAAAGTTCTCGCTCGCGCCGACAGCGACAATCGCATATGCGTTTGTGAGGGTGGAAAAGACACCAACTTCGTTGGAGTTTTCGAACTGTGCGCGGACAGCCATGATTGCTGGTTTCTCGGTGAAGCTTGTGTGCGGAGCTGATTGAGGGAAAGGTTTGTGGTGAGAGAGTAAGGTGAGGTATAGAAGCGCACAGTGGTCGAGCTTGAGGTGTGGTTCTGCAGAGACTGTGAAGAATGCGCAACTATTTTGTAAAGAGCGACATCACTAGCCCCGCTACTTAATCGGGCCTAGCGTGGCGGGCGCTATTTCGACTCATCCTGAGTGAACCTGGTGAGGGTCCATTCGGCTGCATATCTCGCCGCATGCAGATGTACACCTTGGTCTAAGTATGACTGTAAGCTGCAAAGAGTCACCGGCACAGCCGTGTCGATTGACCAACGCGAAACAGCCTGGCCTCGGGAGATGATGTGACGACTCGGCAAATCCAGAGATCACAACTCAGGCCGCCAGCAATGCCAAAAAAAAAAGCGAGTCAAGGCAGCACGGATAAGGCTGGCACTCTAGAAGCCCTCTTGGGCGACTGTCGCATGTCATTTCGTCGAACGCCTTCCGGAGAGCCTAACTAAATCGTCTGCTCGGCCTCCCACGACGCTTACTCTGCTCGCCCACGTCGCGTTCTGGCTTGAACCTGGCACGCATCATTTCGACATGATTCACGTAAAAGAACCATCGTGGTAGCGTCGCCTTGTCATCACGGATCTCGATCGATGTACTCCGTAGGGCAGATCTCTCAAGCGACAGACGTCATGCGCTTCTTAGAGCCGGTGCCAATGCATTATTCTATTAGGGACCGGCGCACGGATAGACCCTGCAACAGATTTCCAGCCACCAGTGAAGGCATCCTTGCCTCACATCCAGCAGCCCTATCAAGACAGATCCACAAGTGGCAGATGACAAATACAGTGACAGACACAGCGACAAGTAGAAAATACAAGGGTCATGGTATTTCGATATGGTAGCACTGCCGAATATCGGTTAAAACAAATGGGTAATACGCTTTCGAAGAGCACAAACAAGCTGACAACAGGAGCAACGCCCGCTAAACCGCAAGAATGCTGTACACGAGAGGCTTCCCAAGTGGAAGAAGGTAGATCAAATACAATAGGTTGAAATTAAAAATAAGAAAAACACCAGAGGCTGCCCAGACACCAGACAGCAAGCTCCAATCAACATCCAAAGAGATGGCAGACAGAGCGTTCGCGTCGTGTAGCGCGACGGGAAAAACATTAACATGTGGTATGGCATCAATATGTTCGTAAGGCGGTTCGTTATGTAGAAAGGGTATCTCGTGCGACAGGAAATGTACACGACCAATATAGCCACAGGAAGCGGCCGATGGATCAAGAGCTTTTTTTTTGTTTGCCGACAACTTGTTGGCTGAAAACACATTATGCAAATGCTCAAGTGGGGGTCACTTAAGACATGCGTGATGCGAGAATGGCCAACGCGATGATGACACCAATGAGAAGCGTGCCAACTCCAGACATGACGCGATTTAGGTTGCGCCACCAATTGGCTTTTTGGTAGGCTTTGTCGTCTACCGCGGCCATGGTTTGGGCAAATTGTTGTTCCAGGTCGGGTTGGCTCGAGGTGGGAGTCACCAAATGGTTCGGTCTGAGAGGCAGAGGAAGGAACGAAGCAACTATCCAGGCTGTTTTTCTTTATTAGTATAATTGCTTGGTTTGACAAGCTGAGAAGAGGGGAAAACTTACACAAAGGGCAGAGAAATCCCAAGCAGAAGAGCAGGATTTGTCGGTTTTGGCGCCCGAAAAGAGTCATGTGGACATCGGCGTCGAGAGATGGTGCGTTCCATGCGCTGTAACGTGTCTGTCCTCTGCGGTCGGTTCGGAGATGCGGTGTTGAGTAGCCTCTAAGCTGATACATTTGACGACCGTTAGCTCCATAGCCTGCGCCATCAATCGACTGAGCATCATCAGCAAGGGAGACGGTATCGGTAGTCGAAGCGGCTCGGTTTCGTGGTCGGTTTCGCGGGCGGTAGATATTGGGCGGGTATTGGCTCTCAGAGGGGGTGCGTGACCGTCCACTCTGAGACCTCTCTGGCGCAATACTCTCCGCGTACTCTGACTCTGGGGCCGCCATTGAGATGCGTTCGCCTTTCTGGTAGTATGCTCGTGCCCATGCGGGAATGCTGTTGGCCAGAAAATTGGACACGTTCGACTGTGCGGATCCCGGGCGAGACTCATCCATCGACATGCTCTCAACGCTGCTGGCTCTGCGCAGATAGCCCGAGTTCTTCATTCGCAACGGTACTGACGAGGGCAACGGCGAGATGGTATCCAGGTGCTCGCTGTTGTTATCGTCGAGAGAGCTCTTCTCGACTGGCGAGAAGAGCGGTCGTGGTACCGCTGAAAACTCGGTGTGGGCTTCGGATGAGACATTGTCGACGGATGATTGTGCGCTCGAGACCGTCTGTCCTCTCCGGCGTGGAACATTTGAACGTCCGCTAGCGCTGTAGCTTTCTTGCGAATGCGACCTCGCACCAAACGACCGTGAGCCGCGTGCAATGGAGCGCGAGTCGCGCTCGGATCCCGAGGGAATAGTTGACAGCTGAGAACTCCATTGGTGTATCAACGAGCGGTCCTGCATCCGGGATAGGATACTGGGTTGGTTCTGGGACTCGGCCCGCAGGTCTCTGGACGACGGCGTGCGGACAATAGGATAATTGATTCGGACGCCGCTCGCATAAGAGCCTGTGCTGGCTTCATGAAGGACTGGTGATGAAGATGGCTCGATGCTAGTAGAGGAAATATCAGAAAAGGTAATGGAATCTGTGCTTTGCTGAGGCTTCAATACATGTTGTTGATTGTCAGTGTCACAAGAGATAGCAGGACGCCCTGCTTGGGATTCGGACGAAGGGGCTGGCTTGTGGGCTTGTGGTAGCGGTTCGCCGAAACTGAGACGCGACGAGTTTCCGACATGGCCAGAAGCAGCAGGTTGGGGTGGGAGGATGGTCGAGGCAAAAGATGCAGCAGAAGCCTTGGGTGTCAATGCACGAGTACGACTTTCCAACGAATCGCCGCCAGAAGACGAGGGAGGAACAGCGCGGATGGTTGACCTCTGGAGGGGCGGGGGCGGCGGCGCCTCTTGAAGTATCGTGGACGTGGTGTCCTCATCAGAGTCTGGCGGGGGTGATGACGGGGCAGTGCTGTCCTGTGAATACCTTTCAGATGAAGGGGTGAAGGAAGAGGCCACGAGCGTATCTTCCTCTGACGTGCTAGTTGCGGCGGAGTGTCTGACGGCCTTCTTGCGCGACAGGATTGGCTGTGGTGTCTGGACCCGGCTTGCCTCGAACTTTGCAACGACGCTGGCAACTTGGCTGCTGGTAGATGAAACGCGAGACCCCGGTCTTTCGGGCCTCTCGAACCCATAACCCGGCGCATGACGGGGCGGAGACAGAATTTGCGAGGGTTCGCTGGGTACGGGATATTTCTGATAGATGTCATCGGGAGTGTCGTTGACTAGGCGTATGGTAGGGCTGGCATGCTGATTGGCGTGCGAATGCGAACGTTCGTGAAGCGGCTTCCGGACGGGCGACGAATCCTTGGCGGGAGATTTCGGGGGTGAAAAACGAGGGCCTTGGGGAATTGTGATTGCTGCTGGTGTTGGTGTTTTGGAGCCACGGTTTGGTGAGGACATGCTGCAGTGGGAGCAGCTGCCGTTGTGGTGGTGGTGTTGGTGGTGCTGGGGGTGCGTGGGTGGGTCGGATGTCCAACAAAGTAGTAGGGTGCAGGTGTGCGGAGAAGTCGAAACGGAGCATTAAAGATAGGCGCAATGTGGTTAACGATAGTAGTTGGGTAAGGTGGTCAAAAGAGCGACAGGACTGCTAAAACATGTCAAAAAAAGAATGGCGTGCCCGAGGGCGATTAAGGATGGACGCGGGTTGGGGGAGGGGGAGAGAGAGCGAGAGACTGGGTGGTGGAGAGGAAAGCGAACCAAGGGAAGACGGACGTTGGCAGTTGGCAGGCGGCTCGGCCTAAAGAGGGAGCGTGGCTGGATGCAAATGCAGGTTCGCGCTGCAGGTGGGATCCAGTTGGCAGCTGCGCCCGGGCACGCACTTGTTGCGTTGCAGCGGTCAAGCGGGCGAGCACGAGCCGTAGACGATTGAATGAATTGGCCTGGCGCTGGGTGGAGTGCAACGGTCACTGCGCTCACTGCACTGAATGCCACGGCGACGATGCGATGGCAACGGTGGGCGCGCAGTCTACTCGTCGCCCTGATGCTCTCCAGGAACCCTCGTCGACGGCGCGCGCGCTGGACAAACGGGCACAGGGCGACGCGAGTCGACGGGTGCAAATGATTAATTAGCCCCGGCGCAGCCAGTGACGATGGGCGTGCGCAGGCTGCAGGGGCAACGCGCCGGGGGTTTCAGCAGCGGATCCAGCCCGGAAGGAGAATAGAGGCCAGGACGACGTCGCCAGGCACCGTCAGGCCAGACTCTGCCGGGGGCCGCCAGTCAATGGGATGGGATGGGATGGATGGGGACGGACGGGATGCGCGGCGCCAGCGAGGCCGGCCGTGGTTGGTGTTGGATGGTGGTTATCGATAAAAGAACAATGGTAGCGACAACAACGGCTTGCGTCGCTCTCTCGCGTCAGCGCGGCCAGCGACCAGCAGAGTATATAGCCCTCGACACTTCTAGTGCGCGCCTGTCGCTGCCTCCAAGGGGGTAGTGTGTTTGACTGCTGCCGCTCTGCTGCTGTCTAGCTATTCTTTTTCGTCGCATCGCCATGGCTCCTCCGCCAACGAGCTGGAAGGCCGGTTTCAGCGCGCTCCAGGCCATGTACGAGCGACACGTCAAGGGCGGTAAGTAGCAATCCATTGGCCTGTGGGCTTCCTCGGCCACACAAACTGCTCTTGACGCCTGTCTCCCCGTCTCCAGTTTGTGTCGAAACATGGCCGTCCACTCTAACCCGCTGCCAGTCCCTCAGCCGCCCGTCCTCTCGACCAATACGGCTGCGCTGTTGTCGGTATGTTTCACGCTTGGCTCCCCCACTACCACCTCCGCTTGCCGCCGCTGCCATTGCTACCAAACCTCTCACATCCTATGGTTCTGCGCAAACCGTACAACCACAAGAACGCCTAAAAATATCGCTGACGCGTACAACCACAGACTGCCTATGTCTTCATCTACGTAATTCCCTTCTACCTCTCGTCTGCCACACGGCCCTCCATCACCCTCTCGCGCGATGCTCCGTCGTCAATACGCGCCAGAGTCCGCGCCGTGACCTTTTCCACGCTTTTGTGCTCTCTGCTCACCGTCCTGGTTCTCTACCGCCATGAAGTACCATTCTCCCAAACACTCGCCCTGTTCGGCTTGTGGCCTGTGTCGCCCATGGACACCCTTCGAACCATGCTTCTGGTCATCATTCTCTTCGCAGGGCCTCTGTTTGAGCACGGCATCGTCGATGGCGAGTGGCGAGACTGGCTAACACTAGACGGCCTATACGAGTCCCTGAGCAGCTGGATCGGGTACAGGAACTATGTCGTGGTAGGTCCCCACCAAACCCATCCCTCGAATCCGCCGCCTAACTCCGCTAGGGACCCGTCAGCGAAGAGCTCGTCTGGCGCTCCTTGATCGTGCCCCTCCACGTCCTAGCCCGCTTCTCCGGCAAGCAGATCATCTTCCTGACCCCACTCTACTTCGGCATCGCCCATGTCCACCACTTGTACGAGTTCCGCATCACCCACCCTCGCGTCCCATTCATCTTGGCGGTTGCTCGCTCCCTCTTCCAGTTCACCTACACCTCGCTGTTCGGCTTCTTCGCTGCTTTCGTCTTTGTACGTACCGGCAATGTCTACACATGCATCCTCGCCCATGCTTTCTGCAACTGGATGGGGCTCCCTCGCTTCTACGGCCGCGTTGGTGTTGAGGCAGGTGTCCCCATCGGCCCGCCAGACGTTGACAAGAGAGATGATGCTAATCAAAGAACCGCGCCTGCATACCAAGGAAGGGGACTCGCATGGACTGTAGCTTACTACCTCATCTTGGTAGCCGGGGCCGTGGGTTTCTACTACCAGCTGTTCCCGCTGACCGAGAGTACCCACGCGCTGCCTGTTGCACTGACCAAGAAATAACGGTCCCACACTTCGTCTTATCAGACAACTCACCGGGGTCTAGCAATAGCCCACCAGTTGTCTTTTTCGTATCCAGATTCGAGCACAACGCCACCTGCCTGCTCAATATCGCATTCGAGCTCTCCCTTGCGATACAAATGATAGTACCTCAAAAAAGTTTTGTCACCCTCAGCTGTCTTGTCTTTTTCGCTGGCTCCATCATCTTTCCCAACGTCTTCCTTCTTTTTCCGCTTGACCTCCTTTTCCTTCTTTTGCTTCAGCACCCATGGAACCATGACATCTTGCTCGTGACCCTCATCCCACCCGCGTCTGCTGTCCTTTTGCTCCAGCGCCCACACGTAGATCAGCGCCCTGCCTCCGTCTGCTCCCGCGCCTTTGGTTCCATGTTCATGGCTGGACCCTCCAGGATTCGACGGTGATGGCTGCTTCAGGAGGTCCAAAACACACTTTACTGCCTCGACTCTCCGCGCTGGCGTAGACAAATGGTGCACGACAGCGATGGATATGGCAAAGTCGAAGATGCCGTTTGGATGCGGAAGAGCGAGGTTATCAGCTACCACCACATCGTGTGGTTCATGCTGTCTTGCAATCTTGGCCAAGTTTGTGGATCTAAAGGGGAGTTGAGATGAGGTTGAGAAGACGGCAGGAAAACAAAATAGCAAAACGAAGATGATAGAAAAAGAAAGGAAATACCAGGGTCCTTCTGGAAATAGCACAGTCAAAAAAGCAGAGATTATCAAACGGGCAAAAAAAGAATAACTGTTCCGCAGTGACACACATGACGTATGTATCCGTGCTCCGGTAGATTAGTGAAAATAAAAAAAAAGACTTACCGATCACTACCCACAATCCACACCTTGTCATTGACAGCAAGATACTTTCCATTCCCACATCCTACATCGGCTCCAATCGCCCCGTCTGCTTGTTCCTTGAGAAATCGCTCCACAATCGGCCAGGGCTGTGTCGATAAACCAAAGTATTAGTTAGTTGACACTGTTTCTGAAAAAAGTGATATGTGTGTGATTATAGTTAATGTCCTTTTTTTTGGTTCTTAAAAACAGGACAAGAATAGATTACGGAAATGGGAATCAAGTGATGACATTAGGCAGCAATGATTACAGTAGTCTTAGAGAGATTTGAAAAAATAGTAATTCAGAGTTGGACGGAACAGGAAAGAAACAAAGTCGAGCTTTAGAAAAAATGAAGAAGAACAGGAACCATGAATTTGAGCAGAAGCAGAAGAGAAGAAAAGAAAACAAGACGCACCTTGTATCTTGTCGAAGAAAAATGCGAGGCAATTTCTTCATACACAGAGTGCACGTGTGTGCTTTCGTAGTCTTGTGCTGCTGTCGAGCCCTCTTTGGGGTTGTGTTCGGGTGCCGTCATTTGTGGGAAAGTGGGCGGGGATGGAAGAAAGAAAGAAGAGGGCAAGAGATGAGAAAAAAAGGTGGAATTGAGTGAGTAGGGTGGGAAAGATCTAATGTGTTTGTGTGCGTAAAAGTGTAAGGGTATGTGCGAAAGGCAAAGGAGCGAATGAGAAAGTTCCAGTGGAGGGGAGGGGTGGGAAAAAAGGTAAAGAACGAAAACTGCCAAGACGCTACCTCCGCTACTAGGTATATCTACAGACAAACGTCTTATTTTGTATTTTTCCCTCTCTACATACTTCTTAATCATGAGAAGAGGTTCGTTCTGCATTAAAAAAAATGCATTGTTGAAGACTTGATACACCGTTTTTCGCGTGATCTCACCACATACCAATCTATAGCGAGATTTTCGAGAAAAAAGCATAGGTATATTCATATATATTTTCCCTTATGTATCAAAACACTGGCAATCCTCCACAGCACCACCAATCCGCCATCGACTCACCAACGAAGGACACTTCCAAGCCAGATCTGTGCTCGAGCACTGGAACAGCGTGCTCCACAGCCGCTCAACCGTGTATCCGAAATCCGGGGCACTCAGCTCGTCGGGCCGGCCGTGCAGGAAGCTGTCTTGGTGCGCCCAGCTCTTGTCGTCGACAAGCGCCTGCCACATGCCTTGGTAAAGGTTTCTATCGATGCCGCGTATGCGCGCAGCCGAGGCGGCGAATTGGCCTTTGTAGCTCAGCAAAACGTACGAGCACCGACTGCTGCTGCCGTAGACTTGCTGATAGGTTTGCGGGATAAAGTGCGTTTCGTCTGTCCAGAAGAGCCGGTCGCTACATGTGTGGCAGTTGCACACGGTACCGACCCAGCCGAGGTCTAGGTAACCCGTACGTCCTCGAATGTAGTAATTGTTGATTCTTGTGTAAAATTCTCGTGGATTGTGGATCTCGGCTTGAAGGAAGATGGTTTGTTGCGCGAGACTGTCCCAGCGGTTCAGAATGTGGTTGAGATAGGTTTCGCCTTCTCGTCCAACGTTCGGTAGCTTGACGACTTGGTTGGCTTGGAGTTGTGTCTTGATGCGGTCGCTGTCAGCACTGCTGTCCTTGACGTAGATGGTGACCTGTGCCTCAGAGAGAGCAGGCATGCTCTTGAGATTGCGAAGCAGCTTCACTACATCTTCGATGGGCTCCTTGTACATGCTCACTACAATCTCCACAGGCACAGATGCCACGTAGGTCCGATCGAGAGAGGCTGGCCTATACGTTTCTCCTCTCTCGGTGAAATTCAAGACACCATAAGTTATCCATAGCAATGCGATGCCAACGCCAGCCAAGTATTTCCAAAACGGCTTGTTTTGGGAGTTTACTAGCCACAAAGACGATCCCATATGCCCATGTGTACTATGAGCAGGCCGAGTATTGGGCAACCCAATATGAGGCATACGGGCGCATGGCCAGCTGCTAACACACGTTATGGCAAGCCAAAAACAACAGAGCTGGTAAGCGTTCGTATACGAGCGGCGAGTCAAGAGCGTGGAATAGCACCCTGTAATGCCAGTGAGAACAGCAATAGTCAAAGCGTCACAGATGCGATGTACCCGAGCATCAAGAGAATGAGAAGGCGCATTGACTGCCCCGTCGTCCATGGGAAGCACCACCGACTTTCCCAGCTGTGTCGCCATAGCGGTGGAAAAGGCGTTCACACCAAGGAAGAACCCGTTTCCAGTGTCAAAAGCGAAAATGTGGCCGTTCATGCCAAAGATCATTGCCGACGCTACGCCAACTAGGGCTCCTGCCACAACATGTAGGCTCGCCTGATTCACGTTGTTCGCAAGTACGTCTGGATGATGTATGACGGCAGTCTTCCAGAGGCCTCGTGCTACGCCCGCAAACAGCATGGCCAAGATGGATGTTACCAGACCTGGCACAGTGAGCCGATACTCTGTTATCAAAACACCAGCACCTGCAAGTATCACTACACATGTGCGTAACATCTCGGCGTAAGTGGCAGAGGCGATGGCGAGAATATAAAGGAACATGTCTTCAGCACATAGGGCGACGAACTACTTGGCGTCAGCCTCGATATGTCATATCCCAACCAGGCGTAGATATAATTCTTACTGTAATCATGACCAAGACAGGGAGATTATAGAAATGCAAGACTGCCTGCAGGAAGCATATCGTGGACACATACATGAAGCACACGGATGCCGCGACGAGCGCCGTTCCCTTTGTCATTGATCGCCACGGCCGCAGTTTTCGACGAAACGGCCTTTGGACATGTCCCCATCCCAGACACGGTCGCAATGCCATTAAGCCGGTAACGGCGAGCTGATTGAAATAGAGCCGCTGCGGATAGTGTATATTACGCTCTATGACCAGATGCCTCGTGCTAAGCAGTGAAATACACGCGCAAACCGCCCATAATAGCTGTCTTTGGATACGAGCAGCGTCATACGTGGCGCTAGGCCGCCCGCTCAACGACTCGGCGCGGGCCTTCCTGACATACGCGTCTGGCAATGTATCCATTGTGGAGAGGAGCACAACCGCCGGCGAATGAACAGGGTGCGATGGCTGCGAGGAGGCACGGCTGCGGCGTCGTGGACAATCATTCGAGATCTGGCGTTCAGGGTCGGCTTAGGGTGTTCAGGGCATCGGTCTGAAGAGCAGCGGCGTGTCGTAGAGCTGTGGCGAATACGCGTGACGCGATACAAATGCAGGGTCGTCGTTACAGTGGGCGACTTGGACGTGACGGTGCATTGCGTTCATCTTGCTTCCAGCACTGCACGCGTACTTTTCCCGCATGCTTGATTCAATCTGGCAAACTAGGCTGCCCCACTTGCAATTAAGCTATGCACCGTGCATACCCCGCCAACGTCGAACCGTAGTGCGGTACCATACAAATGTGATTATACGAGTCGTGACGTGAGGAGATAATCCTGGGAACTAGCAATTGGGAAGGGAGGGTAAGTGTATTTCCTCGTAGAACCCAGATAAGAATAGATCGCTATACAAACGAACATACCATATACTCTAAACACCCTGCACTTTGCGGTAACTAGGCGGCTTCAACGTCCTTCCCAGCAACTTGACCGCGTATGGCGGCACCAAACTGATCGCCGCAATGACTGCAAATTTCCACCAAAATGCTATGCTGCTCACGTATGCAAGATCAAAGTACTCGTCCAAGAATGGCACCGAGCCAAAGTAGATGGCTGCTGTGCCCACGATACTGGCAATCATGATCCAATGCCATGTTGTGACTTCCATAGCCACCATGACTAGTTCGTTGACAACAAGGACCGAGAAGGATACAGATACCATTTTGAGGAATGTCGGATCCGGGGTCTCGCCCGCGCCTGTTGACTGTCCGACACCGATAAGAAGCTGACTGCAGCCCTGGATGATGGAGCCTTGGTAGATAGAGACAGCAACCCATATGAAGAATGACTTATATGACAGTGAGCGCCCGGTCTTGAGTTCGGCATACAGCTCGGGGTACAAGTTTGCAACACTCTCGTCGACGTCGCGATCTAGAACCAACGAGAAAACAGGCATCATGGTGTAAATCGTCGAATAGCCAACCAACAGCCAATCTTTATACAAAGCATTGGGCTCGAACTTGCTGGCAATGGAGAAGACGGTTTGGCAGATGGAAATAATCAGACCGCGATGGATGACAAACTGAGAGAGCTTCGCCGAGCGTTTGTACGAGTTGCGACCGTGCCAGACGAGAAGTTTGACAAGATAGCAGAACTGCTCAATGGAAAAGTCAGCGGCGAGGGAAGCCTGTCGGCCTTCTTTTCCGACAATACCAACACCAACATCGGCGGCTTGAATCATCGACACGTCGTTGCCACCATCACCGATGCAGCATACACGCTTCTTTGTAAATTCGCGGATCAAGCGGGCAACGTCTGCTTTTTGCGTTGGGGAGCATCTGCACGCAACGACAGTAGGAAGTTGTACAGCCACTGATATGAACTCTTGGCGAAAGTGCTGGAGGAACAGAGCAAGTGACTCGCCGTCGATGAGCAGGCAGGAATCGAGCTTCCCACGAAGGAAGTCAAGCGACGAAGATGCTAGGTCTTTGCGTTTCAGTTTGGCGATTGTGTGTACGTATTGGCCACGTGCTACCAACTTGGAGCTGACAGCAACACACCGTGCGGTTTCGACTTTGTCACCAGTCAACATCCAAATCTTGATGCCGGCATTGCGGAGAAGTTCGAGCGAAGGCTTGACGTCCTTTTGTAGTTTGTCTTCGACACCGGTGACTCCGAGAAGTTCCAAGTCATGTTCAAGGTATTCTTTGACAACAGTCGCAACGGAAGCGTCACGGTTGCTGAGGGCAAGAGACGCTTGCGCGTACTTGGTGGTGAATTCTTGGTATATCTGAGCCGATAGCTTCTTACGACCAACGACTAAAGTGCGGAGTCCTTCGCGGGCCATATTTGCTGTTTCTTCGTCCAACCAGTCGTTAGCAGCAACAATAGACGTCATAACCGTATCTGCGCCCTTTTGGTAGAACCAGATCTCTCCATCCTCGTCGGTCGGAGAGGACGCGGGTCCATGATAGAACTTCACAACGATGCCCATACGCTTGCCTTCTGATGTAAATGGAAACACATTCAAAATGCGGACCTTGACCACTGTTTTTCCGCTGTCGCACGATAGGAGAGTCATGGATTCGCGATCTCGGGAAAGAAGCTTCAGACCCACAGCCTCGGTCCAACGCACAATGGCAATTTCATCTGGGGAAGACGCTTGGTACGTAGTCACCTCTTCGCCATTCTCTTCTTCTGTGGTCGGTGTTACATTGTGACAAAGCGCCAGCGCCAGCACAACGTCACGGACTCTTGATCCAATTTCTCTGCGCGTACGTGTGGCCGAGGTAAGAGGGGCGGTGTAAGCGGATGAGGGCGTAACGAGAGAAGGAGCTTCTCCAGCGGGAGGTGTGAAGCACTGACGTACATAGGACGATACCTCGTCCATAGCCTCGTTTGCATAAGAGACAGTACCGACGTGGATTTTTTTCATTATCATCTCTGTAGTCTGTTAGCCATGTCAAAGCTGGGGGTCAAAGGGTCGTACCATTCTGCGTCAGAGTTCCCGTTTTGTCGCTCAGCAGATACTCTATCCGGCCCAAGTCTTCTGGAATAGTGCTAGTACGGACGATCGTTCCTTTGATGCTCTCATCATGGTGGATAAACCATGCATACACGGATTTTCCCATGTCAAGATTGACACGCAAACCAACAGGGACAATAGTCGAGAACAGGATGAGAAATCGCAGCATAGAAGCCCACCATTGGCGGCCTTGAATTTCCTGAAAGCGTGCGAGTGCCACGAGAATGAAGGACAACGACAGTGTGAAAATACATAGCCATTTTGTGAGGGAATTAATCTCCAGTTCCAAAAGACCAGTTTTGGACCTCGAAGGTGAAGTCGAGAGCGCCTGGCGCGTCTGTGGACCGGTGTATACCACTACTGCAAGAATACTGCAGCTCGAAGCCACGACCGTATTCGCCCAAATGGTGTTGTCGATGCTAAGGGGGGCTGATTGGGTTTCCTCTGATGAAGAAGCCCGTTCACTGTCGTGAGGGTCGTAATGCCGCTGACTCTTCGGTAAAAGCTCTACAGTCCCATAAAATTCGTTGACCTTTTTGTCCGGTTTCCCTGCGACAACCCGAAGCCGAGTATATTCTCCAACGTCCAGGTTTTGCGTCAACGGCGAAGTGAGGCGCAGTTTCCAGTCGGTTTCACCATCTAGTTGATCAGTTCTGATAAAGGCTTCGCCCGAAGACCCGGTTGATGTGGCACTGTCGACCTTTACTGTGTCGATAGATTCCCCACTGTCGATCAACGGAGCAGGTGGCGCTTGTGCATTTGCTGTACCTGGCGCAGCGGCATTGATGTCGGTAGAATAGCTTTTCAGGACCACCATATCGGCAGGTACTCTTTGATCCTTTCCGAGCTTGACGACATCACCCACTTTGAGGCTCCTGGAGGGTTTCACAGCCTCCCAGTAAGTGCAGGTTGCTAATCCCTTGCCTGAGAGCCGTTGTTCCTCATCTTCCATTTCCGACATACGGCTCTCGGATTTGTTCTGTTTTCTTAGACGCTTCTGTCTATGCGAACTTCTGCCTGGAGCAACGCCGGTCCCTTTGCTGTTTTCCTCAAATCGCAGGACTGTGTAGCCTTCAGAGTTTGCTTCTGCGTCTCTTCGTCGTCGTGCAATATCATCCATGGCTTCTTTTCCTAGGGTTATAGTTATGACGAATGCCAACGGGGCAATATAGGTCGAGAGGTAGCCTATTCGTAAAACAGGTATGACTTGTGACAACGCAACAAGCAAGAAGTACATGTTGATAAAGAAGGAGAATTCGTTGTAAAGAGTTCGTGGTAGGAAACTCCAGGGCGTGTACTTGGCGTTCGAAACCGCATTCGCTGGGAATCTCGATGTCTGAAGCTGGCCAACAGATATGGTCCGCTGAGTAGTTGGATCATGTTCCTCTTCTGCGTCCTCCTCCCCGTCTTCGTCGTCTAGTTTTATGGCAGCGTTGTTCTGCCGCGAAAGGAAACTTGGCAGTCGCATACTCGATCCTAACCTTGACATTGTACTTTGCGGCGGTTGGTGTCTTCGGGCGGTACGTTGGGCGGGTAATAAGGGCGAGTCGTCTTCTCCAGACTGGCGGTAACTACCAGCAGAGTCTCTCTTTGGCCCTTCATCGTCGTCTAATAGCCCTCTCAAATCGTCCTCTTCGGATTCTTCCTTTCTCTTACTTGCGCGTAACCTGCCTACTCTCAGGTTCCTTAGTGGTATTCTTGCGCCTAGTTCGTGGTACGGCCGTCTTTGATCTTTTGAATGACGTGGCGGTGGTGTGGCGGCAGCTTGCGAACGAGATGCTAGAGGGTCCAGCTCCTCAAGATCTAGGTCAAGGTCCGAGTCCTCGTCTGGCGCATTTGGCTGGTGGTATTGGTGTGGAGCAGCCATGGCTCATGAGCGGGCGATGATGGTACGGTGGACTATGAGAGGAGCGCGGTGTAGAGAAACCTCATGCGCGAACGGTTCGGAGAGGGAAGGGGGGGGGTGGTTATGATTATGACGGTTGCCTTCGGGGGTCCGCGGTGTTTCGGGGGTGTATGGATACGGTACCCAGCCGTACCAACGTCGTGTTTCGAATAAATACAGATGTTTTGGCGACTGCAGTAGGTCTCGGTCCTGGGTCGCGCAGGTCAAGGTTCCCGACAGGCGAGGTGGTGTGTGTAAATAATGTGACGGTGTATCTGGAGAAGTAGGGTCAGTTTGGAGAGAGTGTGGCGCAGGCATGGTGGCTTGAGGACAGGGTTGCAACGGCGGGCCGTCCCCAATGTCCCAGTCCAGAGGCATGAACAGCTGTCCAGATTGCATACCACTCATCCACACATCTTACCTGATCGCATGCGATGTGGCCGGGACTCGCTTCTGGTCTTTGATTCTTCCTACTTCCCGGGCTGAGAGCCGCGCCTTCGATACTGTGCGACACACAGAGCTCGCGCTCTCCCGCTTCTATAGAGGTATGTTCTTCGGGAACCTCTGACGTAGAAAGGGATGACGATCACTCCGTGTACATTCCGCGACACAGTACTCGTCGCGACTTCTTTCCGCTCCCTCTGTTACAGGCTTATTTGGCCACTTTCTTCTGTCGAGTCTTCTGTGTCACCGTCTTGTGTTCTACTAGGCGCATTCCCTTGATTGCGCATACTGGAACCCAACGTCTGCACTCCATTGCCCAGACCACATCTAAGCCACCGGTAATTAATCACAGTGCTAATAGTTTCTCAAGCAGCTAGAGATACCCCTTTGAATATCCATTGATTGCCCAATGGACGAAGACGGCCCCAAATCCCCTAATGCCAACAGTGGCGCGCCTCTAAACCCTTCAACCGCCTCGTGGAACCCTGCGCTGCGAAGCGAAAAGGAAACAGCCACACCAACCAGTACGAAGCCACCCACACAACCCGAGCCAGAATCATCTTCCGAGGAGGACGATGAAGAGGAGGACGAAGACGCAGAAGAATCCGAGGAAGAGGATAGTGAAGATGAGGACGAGGTTCCGTCGCAAGCTCCCGTAAATGCAACACCTACGACCGCGCCCCCACCTCCAAGCCAGCCTGCAATTGCCGAACCTAAATCCACCGACAACACCTCTGTGCCCGCTGTTACCACGCAGGTAGAGCAAAGTGCGCAACAAACTCAGGACGTTTCTGCACAAAGTTCGAGCGAGGAGGATCTTGTAGGCGCAACGCAGGCGCTCAACATTGAGGAACGACAGCCCGATCTGGCAAAGGCTGAAGTGAGCGAGGACGAAGAGGAATCCGAATCCGAAGATAGCGAAGATGAAAGCCCCCCAAAAGAGGCGGAGCCTAGAGAGCATCCGGAAGAGCACCCGGAAGAAAACTATGAACACCAGGGCGAAAGCACTGCGCTGGAGGATGCTGTGACTGAAAGCGAAAAAACGCCATTGGTAGCAGATACTGAAGCAGACGAATGGGGCACATCCGGTGATGATGCCTTTGATCTCGGTGGGAAGCCACAGGAACCTCCTCTATCAACACCTTCGGCCGAGGCTGTCGGGACAACAATGGGTGATGAATCTATTGGAAATACCACCGTGGGCGGAAACACGGGCGCGGATATTGATTGGGGCAACACAGAGGAGGAAGACTTTTTTGGCACAAACGCGAGTCAGCAGATTGAACCTGCGCAATCTGCAGATCAGACTCCCGGTGCACATGTAGTGCAGACTCAGACAAACGCTCCTGAAAAGAGCGAGTGGGACCTGGACCTGGACCTGGATGACGATTTCTTACCTGACAAGGAAGATGAACCAGTGATTGAATTGAGCGACGACGATGGTTTCCTTGAGGACGAGCCCGCAGAGCAACCTACACAGTCAGCTCCAGCAAGCACTGCAAGCCGATATGCGCCTCAAACCGCAACACCAGCAGCGGTTTCTAGTACAAGTCCATATGCTCCACCAGCACAATCAGTTCCTGCGGTTACCCCTGCTTATGATGGCTTTGGACGGAATATGGCATATCAGCAGCAGCAGCAGCA
>JAODYC010000020.1:16356-42434 GCA_026262405.1 Curvularia hawaiiensis | reverse complement strand
CAGCAGCAGCAGCAGCAATCCCGGCCTCCACCAGTGAGTTCGGCCCAGAGTTTCGTAGATAAATCCAAAGGCGGCTACGCTTCGCCTTACGACCTACCGGAAGATATTGTGACTACCCGAAAGCGAACAGCTCCTCGAGCAACGGTTCCAGCACTGCAGCCTACTCCTCCCCCTCCGCGAACGAGTAGTATATCTTCAAAT
Source organism: Curvularia hawaiiensis (assembly GCA_026262405.1). Taxonomy (NCBI): domain Eukaryota; kingdom Fungi; phylum Ascomycota; class Dothideomycetes; order Pleosporales; family Pleosporaceae; genus Curvularia; species Curvularia hawaiiensis. Next base: position 42,233 of record JAODYC010000020.1, on the reverse strand, counting down.
ACCGGAGCTCCGCGACCGCCTCCTCCCTTGTCAAGTATGTCAACATCGAGTTTGTCTCCGCCATCCTCAGGTCACTCTATGCAGGCACAGATGAGTGGGATACCTCCACCAGCTGCTCCACCAAAACCCGCAGTGAACTCAAAGTCTCCTTCCGGTGATTTCTTCGCAGAGCTACCTGTAACCTCCAAACCGCGACCATCCGGGCGCTACACGCCACAGCCAAGTGTGCCTGTTCAACCTCCGGCACATCAACCTCCGCCGCAATTGCCGCCTAAAGAGCGCACACCGTCGCTGTCCTCTCTGAGAAACGAGTTCCTCCCTGACGCCGCGAATGTTGCTACTCCTCCTCCGTTCAGGCAACCCGAGCAGCTACCTATGTTCCCTTCCCAGCCATCGGTACCTGCACGAACGAATAGTCTTCCTGTGCCTCAGCCTGCGCCAGCACCACCTACAAACAGATACTCGCCTGCTCCGCCACCTTCGGCACCAGCTAACAATGCGCGGTATTCTCCAGCCCCGCCAGCTGCGCCTGCTGCTAATGCAAGATACTCACCTGCTCCCCCCTCACAACAGCCTCATGCTCGGTACGCATCTGAGCCGCATAACAATTTGACGCGAACACCCTCTCAACCATTTGCGCCTCGCACGTCTAGCCCGCTAGCATTCCACAGCATGCCTCAACACCAGGGACAGGAATCCGAATCTCAGACTCAACCATCACCAACCCATCAGCTTTCTCAGTCACTCGACGGTACGCACCGTCCGCCAATCAGGAGTCCATTGGGAGAGGTTAGCGAAATTGGAGAACAAGAGCCGACCCTGAGTTCAAGACCACCTACATCTGGAAGGTCTGAGACTCCGCCTCCGCACAGTAACCCTTCGTCAGTCGTTGGCTCTCCACGCAAGAGAGACAACTACATGCCAAAGTATCAACCCGTGCAAACATCTGCCCCACAACGTTCTCATTCCCAGTCTCCAACAGCGACTATGAAGCAGTCTTTACGCAGTGCTAGCAGCACAGAGCTAGCGGGATCTGTGTATGGTATGATGCCACAAGCCATGACTTATGGCGCCCCTCAATCTACAGCCAGTGCAGTCAATGTCATACCCCAGCGTCGGCAGATGTCAGCCACTTATGACTTCATCATACCTGAAGACGAACGTGCGGCCGACCCACTTGAAAGATGGAAGGGACACCCTGTTTTCACATGGGGTCTCGGTGGTACTGTGGTAACAAGCTTTCCCAAACAAATTCCTCGATATGGAGGCGGTGGTTCGGCACCGATGATGAAGCCCAATCCTGGCGAGATTCGTGTGCAAAATATTAAAGAAGTTTTCCCTCTGACAGACGATATCGCCAAGTTCCCTGGCCCACTCAAGGGAAAGAGCAAGAAGAAGGATGTATTGGCATGGCTGGGTCGCAAAATTGAGATACTTGATGCTGAATTCAAAGAGCCTAGCCTCGAGCACTCTGCGAACGAAGACGACATCAAGCGCCTCGAGGACAGAATCCTTCTGTGGAAGCTTATGCAGATCCTTGTTGAGCATGACGGACGGCTAGAAGGTACACCTGGCGAAACTGCTGTCAAGAAGATACTGTCACCTGCTCAAGATGGGACGCCAGATGCCGACGGCTCATTCTCAACTGCGGCAGACATGGTTGGGCGTTCAAGATCCAATACTTCCAACATCCAAGCAGAGCCTTCCGATCCGCGAACCCTCGAAAACTTGCAGAAAATGCTTGTTCAAGGTGACCGCGAAAAGGCGGTCTGGCATGCTGTCGACCAGCGACTATGGGGTCATGCTATGCTATTGTCTTCCACGCTCAGCAAGGACTTGTGGAAACAGGTTGTGCAGGAGTTTGTGCGCAAGGAGGTCAAGAATGTCGGACGCAACAATCAGGCATTGGCTGTGCTGTATGAAGTCTTCGCTGGCAACCACGAGGATTGCATTGACGAGTTGGTGCCGGCATCAGCTCGCGCCGGCTTCCAGATGATAAGCGCCGATGGGGCTGGAGCCACGCAAAACGCCCTTCAAGGTTTGGACAAGTGGCGCGAGACGATTGCGCTGATCTTAAACAACCGTAGTGAGGGCGATGCGGCGGCACTATTGTCGCTCGGAAGGCTTCTTGGTCAGTATGGCCGAGTCGAGGCTGCACACGTCTGCTTCATCTTCGCCCGCTCAGTTATAAAGTTTGGAGGAGTCGATGATATTCAAGCCGATGTCGTACTCATCGGAGCAGACCACCGCCGGTACCCTCTTGAAACAGGAATCGAGCTTGAACCGATACTTCTGACCGAAGTGTTTGAGTTCGCTATGTCGCTCTCGTCACCGAGCGTCCCGTATGTACTGCCGCATCTGCAAAACTACAAGCTGGCACATGCATATCATCTGGCGGAGAACGGTTACAAGACAGATGCGCAGTCATACTGTGATTCGATTGCTGCAGCTATGAAGGCCACGACACAGATCTCTCCTTACTACAACCCCGCTTTCATTGCCAGCCTGGATGATCTGAGCCAGCGTCTGTCACAAGCTCCCAAGGATGGTTCGTCTTCATGGATTTCTAAGCCCAGTATGGACAAGGTTGGAAGCTCTCTGCTCTCAAAGTTCAACAGCTTCATCGCGGGAGACGACGAAAGCGCTGGGCCAAATTCAGGAGGAATGGAGTCTGGACCTTTTGCCAACATTGCTGGTGGCAATCCATCTCTCGCCTCATCGCAGTCAGCTACAGATCTGTATGGCTCCATGGCCGGCTATGGTGTGCCTACGCAACCAGCACCACCAGCGAACTCAAGATATGCACCCTCGAATGCGTACGCGCCAAGGTCATCCTCCGAGCAGCAACGGTCTCGTTACGAGCCTCAGGGCCGGCCTTCGATGGAGTCGAACGACAGCTTTGGCATGCGAGCTGCATCTGATTCTTTCACACCCATGACTCCTAAGACAGGCATGTACAGTCCTACACAAAACCCGTTGAGCCCACCGAGCGCACGCACACAAGCGAAGGCCCAATCGTATTCTCCACTCCGCCAAGATTTCAGCCCTCGCCAACCATCTTACGCCAGTGCTTATATGCCTACTCCTCCTGTGGAGGAGTCAGGTTTGGCTCCTGCTTTTGGCGGGGATCAGCCGCAAGCAAGCTTTGACGAACCAGCTCCTCCTGCAACGAACGAGGCGACAGACGAGCAGACGTACGGATCATCAAACACTTTCGAATCTTCTGGATATCAGCCCTACAACCCGGATGAGGACGACAAGGAGGAGGAAGAGCAACCAAAGAAGAAGAAATCTTTCATGGACGATGACGACGACGACGACCTAGTTGCTCGTGCCTCTGCATTGAAGATCAGCGGCGGCAGCAGCTCCAAATCTGAAGCCGACAGGAAGGCAGATGAGGCCTTCCGCAAAGCTGCTGAGGCGGACGCTCAACGTGACAAAGAGGCTGCAGGTGCGAAGAAAGGAGGCTGGTTGTCTGGATGGTTCAAGAAGGATCAGAGTGCTGGGCCCGGACCTGTCAAAGCCAAGTTGGGAGAAGAAAGCAGTTTCTACTACGACACTGATCTCGGGAAGTGGGTCAACAAGAAGGCAGGCGCAGCAGATACGGCTAAGCCCGCTGCCACGCCTCCGCCACCACGTTCTGGCCCGCCTGGGGGAGCTCGAAGTGCCTCAGGAAGCGTTGCACCTGCGCCACCGTCATCGGCTGGACCTCCGGGTGCAGGGTCTTTGCGTCCACCCACATCAAACCTCCGCTCATCGTCTCTGCCACCACCTCTGCATGCTGCCGGCTCCCGTGCGTCGACGCCGGGTATTCCAGAGTCTGATGAAGAGGGTCTTAGTGGACCCAAACCGCCTATGTTGGCGCGACCCAGCTTCGGTGCTGCGTCAGGACCACCGTCACGGCCTGGCACGGGTATGAGCAACGCCAGCAGCATTGACGACCTTTTGGGTGCGCCACAAGCAAGGAAGGGACCTGCGGGAGGCAAGAAGAAGAAAGGAGGGCGCTATGTCGATGTTATGGCAAAGTAGAGAGGCACCAGGATATGTGCTGGAAAGAGATACCACGGCTTCATGAGACGTATACGATTGGAGGGAATTTGTTTTTGACGAGTCGCGTAGATTAACATGAGGTACATGGATGGAAGATGTGACACGCGCGTTGGTACCTGCATTAGACGAGAGCATCCCCCTGTTGGGCGTGCATGTACGATAGAATTGCTTTGAGCTATCTTAACCTTCTGTTTTCCCAGGATAGCATGACACAAGACTTGTGGGGTGCAAGTGTGAATGGCGCGAGAGACGTTGATAGCGGGTGATGTCGGCCCCGCCGTAGAAGATACGGAAAAGGCCCGCCCACATCGGATGGGGGCAGATTGGAGCGATAGGCGCAAAAGATGGGGCAAGGGTACCCGACAACGGAGCGGAGGTGACGCACAGTATGGCAGGCAGCCCGACCGACGACTCGACTGCACCGCCGTCAGGCTTTCCTCATGGGCAATTGTGGTTTCTGATCGCTGGTTGGCTTTGCCGAGGTCTTATCTTGGAGGCTTGATACCCTCCAGCACGTCGCCTTGTTGTTCCTCCCTATGCACCTCTTGCAAGGACAGACCCGCCGTGCTTGTGGAGCGAACGATTGCAGCGTCGCATTCCAAGCCTCTTAGCCTTCGGCAGACGTCGAGCTGAACGCGATCGATCTAGAACTAGACAGGCCTGACGCCGCCGTTTATCTGTCCTCGCACGCGACCGCATTTCGTATTCTTACATATACCTGCATCTATTCCTCTGGCGCTGCCGGCACCCTGCGTCTCTGCCCCGGCCTGTTCCCTGCCTCTCTTCGAAACTTCGTCGACGACGACCTTGGCGGTTGTCGCATCCCACCTCATCGCATCGCAGCGCGTGGGCGCTTCTCAAGAACTGGTATTGGACCGAGCGAGCAAACACCATGACGAAGCGAAGCGTCTCCATCACCCAAAGCGATGGCATCCGTCGGCGATCCGTCAACGATACGGGTGCCGACGCTGCCCTCGCCAAGATGGGCTACCAGTCTGAACTGCCACGGAATCTGTCCATGTTGAGCGTCCTCGGCATGTCCTTCGCCATCATGGCTGTTCCTTTCGGTCTGAGTACTACAATGTACATCACGCTCACCGACGGTCAGTCAGTGACTGTGCTCTACGGCTGGATTCTGGTCTCTCTCATCTCTCTGTGTATCGCCGCCTCTCTCGCCGAAATCTGCGCCGTCTACCCCACAGCTGGCGGAGTCTACTACTGGTCTGCTATGCTGTCGACGCGCAAGTGGGCGCCTATTGCTTCGTGGGTTACCGGCTGGTTGACTCTCGTTGGAAATTGGACAGTTACGCTTTCCATCAATTTCTCTGGTGGTCAACTTATTCTGTCCGCCATCACGCTCTGGGACGAAGACTTCGTCCCGAATCAGTGGCAGACGGTACTCGCGTTCTGGGCGGTCATGCTCATCTGCATGAGCGTAAACATCTTTGGCGCAAAATATCTCGATCTCATCAACAAGATCTGCATCTACTGGACAGGTGCTAGTGTTGTCATTATCATGGTCGTACTCCTGAGTATGGCTGACAACAAGAGAGATGCCGAGTTTGTCTTTACGCACTACGATGCAAGTGCAAGTGGATGGTAAGCGTCACTTTATTTCGCACAATGTTAGAGACCACGGCACTTACTAACCTTTTCTTTAGGCCAACAGGATGGGCATTTTTCGTCGGTCTGCTACAAGCAGCATATACACTCACTGGTTACGGCATGGTTGCGGCCATGTGCGAAGAAGTGTCAAACCCCTCTCGCGAAGTACCCAAAGCCATCGTTCTCTCAGTAGCCGCAGCAGGCGTCACTGGAGTCGTCTACCTCATCCCTATCCTTTTCGTTTTGCCAGATGTGAAAATGCTTCTATCAGTTGCAAATGGACAACCAATTGGTCTCCTCTTCAAGACCGTCACAGGTAGCGCAGGTGGAGGTTTTGGTCTTCTCTTCCTCATCCTGGGTATCCTCTTCTTTGCAGGCACTGGAGCGCTGACCGCTGCGTCACGCTGCACATACGCGTTTGCTCGTGACGGTGCAATTCCTGGCTCGCGCTTTTGGTCCAAGGTCGACAAACGCTTCGACATTCCCCTTCTGGCTCTCATCCTTTCCACTGTTGTCGACTGTCTGTTGGGCCTTATCTACTTTGGCTCGTCGGCTGCTTTCAACTCGTTTACTGGTGTCGCTACTATCTGCCTCAGCACGTCCTACGGTATGCCTATTCTCATTTCTGTCCTTCGCGGTCGGAAGGCAGTCCGTAACTCGTCATTCTCTCTTGGCCGCTTCGGCTACGCGATCAACATCGCCATGATTGCGTGGATCTGTCTGGCTGTCGTACTTTTCTGTATGCCAGTAAGCCTGCCTGTTGAACCAGCAACTATGAATTATGCGAGCGTAGTATTCGCCGGATTTGCGGCAATCAGCGTGGCCTGGTACTTCATTCGAGGGCGGAAGGAATTTTCGGGCCCACCGGTACCGAATGACGTGGAGCCGGGTGAGGAGGGCGTTGTTGCGGGGCTGGCAGTACAAGACAGTAGGCAGGATGTCGAAGGTATGGGAGAGAAGGCTGTGGATTTCGACAAGGGAAATAGCAAGAGTTATTAAGGTGGCCTATGAATGTTGTATACCTACACAGTTAGAGTCTTGATTGATAGCTCGACGTACTCTTAGCAACTCATGCGAATATATTGTGTCTAATGTTTGAATATCATTTGCACAACTATCTAACAACACATCAACGGCAAATCTAAATCCCAGATGAGAACAGGGACATGTGGTGATGGTAGGGTGATCGAAATGGCTGCGCCACGGTGCTCTGCCTAGCCACCGCCCAGACCACCGGTTCATGCTAGTGGCGGGGAATACGCGTTGCGCGGTTGGCTCCAGACGCGCCCTGGACACACATTCACCCACGCTCTCATGGACGTGCTACAATTCCCTACCGGGTGTGATTCCAATGAGGTCAATGGTATTCTTGAGCGCTTTTGTAGTGTCATACCTCCTACAATACACAAGCTGCACACATGTTCAACTCAACAGCCTTTGGCACAACTGGAAACAAGAGCGAACTGTCTGACATGCGCAGCGACTGGCGACATTCACCGGTAGTGATTGACCTCACCAACGACGCCGACGAAACCAGCAATGACACTCCCCGTCAATCGTTTCCTTTGGAGGCAAACCGCCCCACGAGACCCGATGCGCCTTTACCTCCCTGTTTAAGGCCAAATTCTTCCAACTTCACATCGCAGCTGAGAAACACATACTACCCGCCTTTACCAACGCAATATGCTGAGCACTTGCGTACGGACCGTGCCGCAGGGCATCCGATACAAACATCACACCAAGGTTTTCAACCGCAGTTTCCGACACCGGCGAGTACGAACGGGAAGACGCATAATACCACTGTGACAACCAGTCATATACCGTCACCTGGGCATCCCTACCATGGTTACGCCCACAGCGCGCCCCACGAGGTGGGTTGGGAAGCAAAAAGACCTGGGATAGATTCCAGAGAACTGCCGTCACCTCTGACAAGAATACCACCCGCGCAACAGCCGGAGGCAGCCACGTTCCGGCCGCCACGAGGCGCAGACCACCTTGCTGGTCCTATCGAAGAGCCACGGGACGATGATAAGGATAGCGTTCTGTCTGAAATTTCGGCTTCGGACGTATATCCACCACAAGAGCAAACAACTAGTGCTACGGTCAACTACACCCATGCCCAAAACACAACAACCTCAGCAATGCCGTCTACCGAACCGACTGAACCGCCTCCGAAGCGTAGGAGGACTGTACAAGATCCATTCGACACAGCTCAAGATCATCTCCTCATATTCTTAAAGGAGGTCAAGCAATACAAATGGGTGGATATCACTACAGAGTACAACAAGGATATGCCATACCGCAAGTACCATACTCTCCAGAGCCATTATTGCCAGCATTTGAACAAGAGGGATCGGTCACAGGACCCACCGACTTTGGTTTTGCCGCCACGCTTTGCTGCAGAGGCCAACATAGACTGGTCACAAATCCATGGAAACATGCAGCTGCCACCGAGACCATCAACACGACCAAGATCGCATAAAGCACTACCAACGACTGAGGCTGATTACTCTTCTGGCGCAGACTCTGGACCTTCTCGAGGACGACCTCGTCGTGCGCAACGTGTGAATTATACGTGGCCGAAGCCGCGCAGCTGGGCTCGAGGTGTGGCAGCAGCTGACGAAGAGGCTGATGAAGTGTTGGGAGATACGATCGATGATGTCTCGTCTACAAGATCCGAGTCCCCTGAAGAGAACCTTTTTGTACCCGATGTAGCCATCGCAGTGGACAACGATCCAATCGAGGTAAATTTTGATACTGAAGATGCCACAATGGGGATGCAGCTACGCAGCAGAACCCGCAACGGCTCGACGGGATCCATACCATACCTCAGCATGTCACAGCGTGCGCTGTTGCGGAACCCAGATGGTTTCCATTGGGACCAGCTTTCCAGTCGCAGGTGGCAAGGCTCGCGACTTCATGTTGATTTCAGCCCGACTGAACTGGATGCTGTGAAGAAAACTGTTTTAACGAAAAGCTCTCTGAGATCTAGACACGCCACGCAACTAAGAGAGCTTCGTGAACTATTAAATCACTTTACTGAGCCACAGATTCTTAAATTGGTTGAATCGCTACGACATCGTCTTCCTTATCGGAACACGGGCAGCATTAAAGCCTTTTTAGAAGATGCACGAAAAGGCCACATCTCCAAAGCTCCGCACATCCACAGACTTGCTGCTGCTCGACCTGACACTTCGATGAGTACGATACAAAAACCGTCAACATTATCCGTCTTACGCCAGCGCGAAATGGGATGCCAATCGAGAAGGGGATGGCGAGCTGCTGCGAAGACTCTGACATACCCAATAAAGAATCAGATCATGGACACTATCGGACCATCGGCTACCTGGATAGGTGCTTCCAGTGACATACACACAGTGGCATGGGCTCCCGATGGCGAGCGATTCGCAGCAGGCGCAGTCGCTGTTGATGATCCTGACTCGATGCAATACAACAGACCCAACAACCTGCTTTTCGGAAACATGATGCATGGCTCGATACATGAGCTGGCCGAACACTACAAAAAGCGTGAAAAGACCGAGACTGGTGCTAACTCAAGTCACGCCATGTTTGCATCACAAGACCCAAAGCTGTACACTACAGTCAGCTCTGTGGCATTCTCTCCTAGCGGCAATTGTATGTATTCGGCAGGTTATGACAAGCACATCGGCATATGGTTTACTGAAAGCGGTTCTGTACAACCGGTCCTTGGCGCGAAGCTGAATGTCAACGATCCGATCGATATCCTTTCAGTCAATCACTCCCATGCTGGAGTGGTGGCAACTGCAGCTCGTGTCGCTCGAAAATCAATACGAGTGCTTAAGATCGATGAAGAGGACCCTTCCCGATTCCAGAAATTGAGCCTTCAGTCTGACAAAGCTGTTTCACGGCTTGATCTAAACATTTTGCCTTCCGCATTGCGATTTGAACCGAAGTTTGGGACCCTGCTTCTAGCGGGCTTCGGTGCTAATCTGAAGGAGACTGGTTTCGACACGACTGGAGATCTTTGTTTGTGGAACATCGAAGTAGAAAAGCCGCTCACAATCTATGGATCAAGCAAGAACGTCTTCGATGTCGCATTCAATCCCAATCGCTCAAACATGCCTGTTTTTGCAGCTGGGTGTGTTGCTGGGGCCAATGTGAACAAAGGAATGCGCTCAGTCATCAGATTGTACGACCTCAGTAATCTCGAAAAGTTTACCTGTCCTGTGGAATTAGAGTGCAAAGCCTTGGATATCAATGACCTCGTTTGGTGCCCGCACGATGAGCGCCTCCTCGCTGCCGGTTGCACAGATGGTCGAACCTATGTCTGGGACATCCGAAGGCCCGACAACCCCTTACGCGTCGTTTCGCACGGCCGATCTTTGATGCCGTTACAAGATGGCGTTAGGCATGAGCTCACCGATACCGGCGTACGATTTTTGTCTTGGGGCGAGAACGCTACTAGATTGTACTCTGGATCTTCTGACGGCGTGGTCAAAGTATGGGACGTCACCAGAGCCAATGAGGATACGTACATCAAAGATCTTACTACTACGGATTCGGGCATCATGGCAGGCGCATTTAGTGCCGACTACAGCAAACTTATTATCGGCGAGGTGAATGGTGCAGTCAATGTGCTCGAGGTGGGCAGGGACGATGTTCCACTCCGAGACGCAGAAAAGCTACGCTATTTCCCTTACCAGGATGATGAGTGCGATGAAGCCCTAGGATACAGGAATGTTGACGTTGCACCAGTACCCGAATCAGGTATTGCTGAAGGCCGTCATCTCCTGGGTACCGGCCAAATGCAGCTTCAATCAATGGGTAGCTTCCCAATCCGGCAGGCAGTTCAAGGGCCTCATTACACGGGCCCTTTCGATGAGAGTATCGATGCGCCCTTCTTGCGGAAACAAGCTTTGGAATTTCAATTGGATCTTGCAAAGGAACTTGGACGGCAATGTGAAATTGCAGCCTGCAAGGCAAATGTCAACAAGACTACGAGCGAAGACGTTGGCGACTCGGGACGAAGCGCAGACCGCATACCTGACGAGCTGCGCCGGCAATGGAAGGCTATTGATGCCGCACACATCATACCAGGAAAATCCAGATGCACACAATGCGGTCGCCCAGCCCGCCCAACTCTTGAATCTGCTTCTAGTGTTCTGTGCGAGCGCTGTTCGTTTGCATGTTTTCATTGTGGCTCTGCCAATCCCATAGCACCCGACACCACGACTCTCATCTGCGACTCGTGTGCTGGGGTCTGGGACATTGGCGCTCTAGGGTACGAATGTATTCAGCAGCCTACGCGCAAGAGAATAGCTGTGGATGTTCCTCCTTTGAAAAGGTGGGGCAAAGAAGTATACGCAGAGAGACTGGAAGCCTTTGACACCGACTTTGGAGATGAGATGAATGCCCTAACTGAGTATTATTATTCATTGGCGATTGACCGACCGGAGAGCCCGCCACTTTGAAACGCTGCGTTGAGTAGTTGTGATTCGAAACGAAATTAGCTTTTAACGATATGTACATTAGCATGCATTGGGCTGGGCGAAAATATAGACGCAAGCGAAAAGTGTGATACCCCTTTTATTTTAGTTTCTTCTCACAACAGAGAAATCTGGAAGAAATGCTGTTCAGAATAGCGATTCAAACACCATCATTGAATTCGTAGTACTTATCCCACCGCTTCCAACATCATTAGCACATATGCAGTTTGAATGAGGATCTCACTTACCGTGTCCCAAGGCTTGCTTCCATCGACAAACCTCAAATCAGTACCCACTCGGATTACGTTATCTGGATCGTAATTCATAGTTGAAGCATGGATCTTCGTGCTGTGAGTGCTTCCATCTTTCCAGTACAGTGACATTGGTCAACTTACCGCATACGGGGTATGCAACACTACGTCCCCCGCCTCATAGTTTGTCACCAACCATCGCCTCCCAAAAGTGTCTGAGTACTCTCGTGGACCGTCAGCCAGCAGCCCGTTGGACATCATATTCTGGTTGAAAGCGTCTTTTGTTTCCTGTTCGCTCAGACCGCTTTCTGCGGCTTTCCGAGTAAAGTCTGCCTCTACTTCACGGCCGAGTGTGTGTCCTGTAGTGATTATCAATTTCCCTGTGCATGTTACTGCGCAGTGGCATGCATAACGCACCATTTTCTAGGTAGATCAATCCGCCTCCTGTCAGACTGATGTCGCCCATTGGAATCCAGGCCGTGACTGAAGTGGGCTCGCCATGGCGAAGGAAGATCTGATCATAATGCACGCCAATAGCCTTGTTGCCCGGCGTATTATTACGCAGCAAGCTTCTGCGAACAGCCAGGGTATCATCGCCCCAGCCTGTCATCCTTGCGATGAAGTCTTTCAGAACAGGATGCTTACAGAAGGTCTCTTTATACCAGTCTGCATAGTGAGCTTGCAGTGCGAGATTGACGAACTTCTCGGCCGTGGCTTCGCCTGGCTTCCCGTTACCCGGGGCTGCTCCGGCCCCGATGCCAGGAAAGTCTGCGGCATCCTTGCTAGGATCGAAGATGCCTTGTACGGGGAGTGTGTCTGGCTTCAATACGCCGCTCGGGGCGAGCGCTTTGAAGTATTCTTCTCGGGCTTTGAGGACGTCTTCTCGTGGTAAGAGACCTTTGAGGAAAAGATAGCCGTCTTCGTTGTAGCGGCGACGCAGCTCGTCCATGGGAAGGTCTGGAGATGACTCTTGCATCCGGCTGACTTGGCTGGGTTGAAGCAGGCCATCGTTTACGAAGAGCTTCTTGCCTTCGAGACTTGGGATGTCTAGCTCTGGTGGTAGTGCGTGGGGCATGGTGATGGATTTCGACTTGGGTTTGTCAGTTGTAAGCCTACTGTACAGCAAGGGTCTGGTCTTTTAATCCTCTAGCGCCCTAGTAATGCTGGTAAGAGTTGACACTACAGTAGACAACATGGTTTCCCCGCGGGGAAGAAGCTTGTCTTCGGCCCCCATTACCACGAGGTCGGGCGAAGTTTCCTCATTCGGCACGGAATCATGTGGGGCGTGCATCGAGAGGTGTGCGGCGAGTTATCCGCGTTTTTTCTGCTAATGCCCGCCCCCGCTGGAAGCGACTGTACTCGCGTCGTTACTAACACGCAAACCGTGGTTGGATCCTGCATTGCTGGTATCGGCGCGTCTTTCTTATCCTGGGTCTGCTGCACAGCATCACTCGCGCATGTCCGACATTCGTAAATTAGCCCGCTCCTCGAATACAGTTCCACTGCCACACGTCTGACGTGTGGTCTGTTGCAAATGCCATGGTATGGATGCCCTTGTTTTACCGTGGAACTTAATGGACATGGCTTTTATTGACTGTATCTAGCAATCGATGCCGCTCGCGTCATTATCGATGTAAGTTTCAATGCTGCGATGTGACTAGGCGGACCCGTTGGCTGACAATTTTGCGGTAGGCGACGGAAAGCAGCCGAAATGCGGGAGATGCGAGCATTCGAAAAAGGAATGCGTGTATGAGAGCGGCAGACGCTTCCGACGATCCTCGATCTCAAACTCTTTCAGTTCTGCGCAACCCTGGGTGTCATTCCCTCCTCGAAGTAGGGAAACGCGACAGAAAACTTTGCTCACGGCTCCTGCTGACAATGCGCGGCAGTTCAATTCCTGGACGAATCATCTGAGATTCGCTCCCAGTACGTTCAGGACGGCGATTCGCCGTTCAGTAGTCCTTCTGTTGTCTATCCGTCACCTGGGCCCACCTCTGCGAGTGGGCAGAGCAATTTGACTCCAAACTCGACTCTGTACACGCCGACAGAGGGCATGACGGTTTTGTCGCTGCTAAATTCTGAGTCGCCAGTGCAACCGCAGACTTCTGCACCTCCTATGACCCATGATCAGCAGCTAAACACAAACGAATACCAGCGGCATGAAGAGCCAGGTGCTAATACTTTTGTTTACCAACAGCCTCCCGGTGAGCCGGTCTTATGGCCACTAGAACACGAACAGGAAGCTATGCTGCTTCAGCACTATATCGAGAATGTTGCACTATTCGTGAGTCTTGGGTTGCGAAGAAAGAAAATGTCCTGCTCACAGCTGCTAGTTTGACATGATGGATTCTAGAGATCATTTTGGCGTGCATATCGTTCAGATGGCCAAACAGAATAGTACTCTGATGTGCGTAATCTTGTGGAGCAATCATCAGGGTATGAGCTGAATACTGATTAATACAGGAATGCCATCCTTGCCTTGTCTGCACGTCAGCTCAGTCGGATTGCCGATTTTGATCCTTACATTGCAGATGCGTATTACCAGAGATGCTTTGACACTCTGATACCTGCATTGAATGACAACTCTACCATCAAAGAGGAGCCCCTGCTCGCTGCAACCATCATCTTGCGGCTCTTAGAAGAGATGAACATATCAGTCGTGGGCAGTGACCCTCAAGGCCACCTTTTCGGCACTCAAGCGATCATCCGCGCCGCTGAGCAATCTTACGCTGCTACGTCAGGACCAGACTGGCGCCAAGCTATATACTGGGCTGCTTTCCGCCAAGAGCTATGGATCTCACTCATGACGCAGAAGGCTTTCAAGCTACATATCTTCCCTGCAGATCGCTCACTCGAGCCCGCCACGGACTCAATGTGGGCTACGCGGACTATCGCGCATCTCGGCGACGTGAGCAATTTTGTCTTTGGTGAAGACAGGAACAGTGTCGCTCGCTACAACCAACTAATGGATGAGAACAAGTCGTGGAATCAATGCCGGCCTTCCAGCTTCGATCCATACTATTTTCGCCAGAAAAGCTCTTCCAACGGAAACAACTTTCCTGATATCCGCTTGCATCGCAAAGAACATGTAATGGGCATGCAGTATAATCTTTTGGCTCATACGCTACTAATCGTACATGATCCCACAATACCACAGCTTGGTCCCGCGCACAAAGCCTCGCGTGCGGTCGTGGACAAAGCGGTACAAGAGAATGTACGCATACTTTGTGGTGTTGCCCAGTCGAATCCAAAAGTATTCCCTTGCAAGTTTGTCGCATGTTATGCGATTGCACTAGGTACGTTTCCCCTGAGCATGCTCAAATATAATATATATCTTGTCCTATTGTTTTCATATGCTTTTCTGACACGAGAAGTCGGCGATCGATTTACCATACGAGAGGAGCAACAAAGCCTTCGTGACCTGTGGTACAGGTGTGAAGAAGCACATGCCTTTCCTCCTACTGCGATGATTGCCCAACTGGAAGAATCATGGGGATGGCATAACCAGTGATTGCGAAACTCCCAGTGACGACATTGAACTAAAATATCGTGTCGTTGTCTCTCCCTTGAATGGTGTAAGAGATTGCGTTCCGTTGGGTATCGTTTCCTACTGGACGGCTGGTTAGTGAGAACACCTGAAGAATGATGGGCGTACGTCTCTTGTGCAACCAGGAAGCGCAACTCAAGAAATCGTTGGCCACATGCCTTTACCTGATGATTTGCCTTATTCCCTGGGCTCAGAGATATCTGCACTCAATAACCCGGTAGGAATACTAGTCCCGGGTGCCTTGGCACAAGGCTCTGCTGGTCGTACGGATCAAACACCTGTCGTGGAAATCCATATTTGGGCAGCTTCGACTTCATCGCCAAACTTTCCTCGTCCAATACTTTCAAAACTTGGTATGCCGTGGAACGCAGACGCGGGTTCCTGACCAAACATAGCTTGATTATCGAGCTGAGTGTGCGAGAGTATCCAAGTTCAGCCGGTCGCGATTCTTGCCATTTCTCACCACTGGGATTCATCTTACTCCATGGCCACATGATGCCTGTGCATAGGCAGACAATGGTGACTCCGAGCTGCCAGACGTCGGATGCTCCACTGAAGTAGGGATATTCTGGGGCCTCGTACCCCATCGTGCCTACCTGCTGCGTCCTGGCGCGTTGTTCACTTCTCTCTTGCGCCAGGTAATCCTCGGAAACCGCGCATCCAAAGTCGGCAAGCTTAGCCACTATGTAGCCGTCCTCTCTCGTCAACAGGATATTTCCTGGCTTGATATCTCGATGGTAAATCCGACTCCATCCAGACTGGAAAATCTCATCGTCGCTCATTCTCGGGTCCGGACCGCAATGACAGTATACAATGGCACTGCATATCTGATAAAACCATCTCCACACTTTGCGTTCATGGATGTGTCGCCCTTGCGCTACTTCATATACTACTTTGTCCAAACTGCCCACGTCGCAGTACTCTAGGTACACAGCTGCCCTCAACGACTCTTCGCTCAGGAAATGGTCAACCATCGTTACTATGCGCTTGTGATCGCTGATCTGGTGCAACAGCTGGATTTCGCGATGTGCGATCTTTTGCTTGAGTTCTTTCTCCGCAAAGCGTTTTTCGATGAAGACTATGCCTCGTGCGTTTGGGTTGTTGCAGCGTACTTTGGCGATACCGGCGTTGAGGCCTCCGTTTAGTGTACCGAGTTCTTCGATTACTTTCCATGATTGCCTGGGTCGGGCTTGGTATTTTACGGCGAGCTTTTTGCAGTATTCAACCATGATGCAGGTTATTGCTGGTAACTGGGGTCTAGATGCTTACAGGAAAGACGACGTGTAGGTATAAATAGGTTGCGGTTGTTGTGAATGGACTTTGAAAATCGATGGTGGGAAAGAGTTTATTTATGTACAAAATGGGGAGTGTCTCTTCACAGCAGCTGATACTCGCCAGATTGAAGAAACTATCACATCGGTTATTCTTTTCCCCTTCTACGTCTTTTGCTCCGTCACATCTGCAATCCTTCTGTCCATTTCCAACGTGCGCTGTGACATATCCAGACTTCATCTTCGTACGGGCTTCAACATCTGGAGGTGGACTCGATATGTGGAGTTTGGCACGTGAAGTACACATTGACAGGTGGCCATGACATAGCACTCACTCCACAGCTGTGACTTGTTCGTGATTGCTAGCACATTTACAAGCTACATGACACGTTATACTGCTTTGAGACAAGGTGCTCGGTATTATGCAGAGTTGATCAGGATTTTCATCTGAGTTCCAAATTCTGGTCGAGGCACGAGGTCATAGGTAATATGAGATGACGAGTTTGAGGTCATTCATACCAGTGGGTGTTTCGATCTGATTGGAAAAGTGGAACATCTTAACTACCTATGAATTACACATCAGAAGTTTTATTACTCTATGATCTGCCCTATAACTCCTAGAGCCAAGTGTCGAAAACAAGCCAGCTTGAGTTTCTACGAACCTATCTGCGCATCATACCCTAATCACTTCCTATCCCAAGACGATCGTCTTCTCTGTTGTCACTACCTTTTCCCATGCCGAGGGATCGATTTGGGCGATAGCTACTCGTCGAGCGAAATTCTTTATCTTGTGCGTCCCATCCCGCTCAATCAGCATTACATTCAGCGCAGGTTGGTATATGTTGTCTTCTACATGCATTCTCCAGCAAGTCTTTTCTCTTGCAATATCGAACTTTTCTTTTTGGTCGTGTTTACCCGCGTGGCAAATTGTTCGTCGTTGACGAGGGCCCCCAGTGCCATCTTGACCTCGGTCATGGTGAGAGCCCTCTTCAGAACCATTTCTTCTGATATTACGCCTAGCTCTGTTGAAGAATACGCGAAAATCTTTACCCTTGTATTCGGAGAGCAGAACAAACTCCCCAATTAGCTGTGTATTGTTTCGGAACATGTTCGCAGGAACCCGTATTTGACCTATTGCTCTTTTTGAAGGTGAAAAAATCTCGGCAGCTGCAAATGGATATGTTTCGAATCCCGCGGGTTGATTTCCGATATTGGCGGTGAAAGGCTCCAGATCGCTTAGGCTACATTCTAGTTTGATGGAGAGCAAAGTTGTCTGGGCCGTGAAGTGAAGAAATGCGTAATCAAATACAACACTTTCTTCAGTTTTCGACTGCGAAGCAGATAGCACTAGTTCTCGGTTACCACCAGCGGTGTCAACACCTGATGACCAGTACGTCACAGGTTCGAGCCAAGTGACGCGAGACTTGACTTGACTTATCCCACGTAGGAACCTAATCTCATGTCCCTTCCCGAGCCAACACCATGATGGAATTGGCAAACGACTTTCAGAACTGAGGTCGTACTGGTGTACTACACACTGAGTCCCCTCACAACATGCCAACCAAAGCAATGCGGCATCCAGTTGGTCGTATGGCAACGCCCAAATGTATCCGTTTGGAAAGTCCTTTTTGTTGGCGTTGAGGATACCTAAAAAGGCCCAAACCAAGTCGGAATGGTTGCTAAACAATCTCTGAGAATAGATCATAGCATATTGTGCGTACAAATCTATAGCGCATGATTTCGTGATTTCTGTTGCTTTGCTATTGCGCAACCTGTTCCAAAAATTCGTTGAAAACAACGATGTTTGTGGTCTTAGCTCTCCCTTCACTTTATGAGACTCTGCATGCCGATCCTCGCACCATGACTCCTCGCGGCAGCTCCAATAAATCAGGCGTTCTGTGAATATCAACAACCGTTTTGGCAAAAGTGCTTCTTGGAACGTCCATCCGCGTGTGTTCCAGGTTGTCTGTCGCAGAGCCGCCTCCAAAGGAGGTTCTCCAACTGTATAGGTGAGACCTCGTATCAACTCGGTAGGTGTTAATACCTCGTCGTGGCACATGTTCCATCGTGTTAGGGGATCGTTTGCGCTTTCCACCGCCGCCACGATAGTAAATTTGGCATTGGTATAGATGGAGGGCATGTGAGGAAGCTGACGTTGTTTGTCCCCAGGATCATCCTGGACAATGCACGCCGTGTCAATCCAAAGATATCTTTCGCCAATCTTAGTAGCGAAATCCATTACATCGGCGACCAGGCGAGGAACGGTAGTCGAAGTTAGACTTCCTTCTTCTTTGAGATGCTTCATATTACTCTTCATGAGAACCTCGTTGTTACCGGTTCCCCACACGTACGAAATTGCAATGTACTCTTCGACCAGCGTTGCATCAACCAAGCGTTTTTCCAACACGTCTATGAGGCGTAGTTCCGTTTTCGCATCAATTGGAGTTTTGGTTACTCCGCAGAAACTGTGGGAGCCAGTACAAGAATCCATCCAGATTTTCAGCAATTTCACGTCGACTGTGTGGGTAATTGAGCGTGCATAAGTAGAGCTGTTGTTCTCTAATATATCGAAGAGCGCTCTGTGTCCCGCCATTCCAGTGCTGTCACTAAATCCGCCTTTCATGACAGGTAACAACATCCCGATTAGACAGCGAGTGCTGATACAAATTTGTCCCTCATTCTTACGTGCTTGAGTGCACCATCGAATCTCAATGCGTTTTGGTAGAAACAGCTCTGTGGTTTTGCCTTGGCGACCAGTCCGTTCATCAAAGAAGCCCTGATATGCCAACAGTGAGATCTGCGACTGGGGCAGTATCGATCGTGCTTTTGTATGAGAGTTGATACAGTGAGCTACCAGTCGACATGAAGGGCATCTTTCGTTGAGAAGAAATTTGCTAACGGTCGAGGCTACCGTTATAACGTACTCGTCTCCGGGTAGGACCGAGTATCTGAAGTGGATCTTGGAGCATATTGCACAAAGTACGTCTTCCGAGGAAAGTATAGGATCGGGTTCTCGAGGATCATTCGGAGTAGATCCACATGGATCTGCGTTGTGATCTCTGCTGTTTGTGTCTGCAGTGTTCTTGGACTCCGGAAATTGCGGCAGAACTGCGCTGGCATCTCCGGTCGGCACGGAAGCGATATGGGCAGTATTAGGAAAGATGACTTTAGTCTTGCGACTGAGATAATGTGTGTGTGGAAGATATTTCAAAAGAAGAGTTTTAGGTAAAGTCATGTCAAACAGGGCCACTGTGACGGTAATTGAGGTTGCATACGAGCGTAGAATAGAATGAAGCTTAATCTTGGGTTCTTGAACGGCATCTTTCCAACTTATATCACATATTTCCGGCCATCATCGCAGCACCCTCCTTTGTTTGTTTGGACTGTAATCCCCAATCGAATTCTATTGGCGAGGGTGCGCTAGGCAACAGCAGAGTGAGAGTTTCACATTCATGCAGCCCAGTTTTTCGTCTTCTATGGCTGCCAGTAAAGGTCCGAGCGAAAGATTTGCGTTTCATCCTGGAGGTTCTTGAATAAGCTGTTGGGTGTACAGAGGTACTCGATGGCGACAGAGTTGCAGAGAGCTGCTGAAGGGGTCCAATAGGAGTAGGTTGAAACCATCCAGCACCTGTTGACAACCAGGTCACGTGCACTACCAACAACCACCAAACACCTGTGACAGCTGCTAGCAATATTCGACAGTTATTAACTGAGCTAAGAGTCATCTAATTCGTTTATCAGAAAAGTTCGACAACATTAGCGATGACGACCAAGTCCGCGTTACATTCATCTAAATACCATACCCACTATCAACAGCCTTGGATCGTGCATTCGAAACGGAATGCCAAAACCCACGCGACTGGAGAAAAAATCAGAACCTATCGCCTGATATCAACATCTGAAACACACCTGCAAACATCCACACAGCCAAGTCACGATACCCAGTACTTGCACGCACCCAGTTCCACATCCACCACAGCCCCATGACCACGCACCTCCATCACCTATCACCATCACACACGCATTTACATCCCAAACCACCTTTCCTCCCTTTCCAACCTACCCACCAGCAACCCGTTCCTTTCTCTACTCCTTTCCTTGCTCCCACACACACCCACCCACGGCGCCGTCGGGCCCCGCTTACCCACCTGGCTCCTGCAGCCAACCTGCATCTGCACCGCCCCCGATCCTCCATGTGCATCCATCCACGACCGGGGTTTTCCCGCAGCGCAGCGTGATCGACCGCGACAAGACCCACACGCAAGAGCGTTACGTGCGGCCGTGCAACGTTACCTTGCCGTTGTGCAGTATGTGTCGATCTGGATTGGATTTGGCAGGTGTGTGTGTTTGTAGTGGAGTGGGGTGTTGCGGTGGATAGTGGTAGTAGTATGTAATGTCCGCGGCGCTGGGAATATGCGTGAACGGAGAGAGGGAGGGAATCGGGAAAGGATAGGACATGTTTTTTTTTGGATTCGAAGTTAATACTATGTACCTATCGGGCTATTTTGATGTTCCAATTTCTATAGGTAGGTATACTGTGGGTAAGTGGTTGGTTCGTTGGTAAGTTGTGTAGGTGATGCTGTTTCTGGCCCCCAAAAATTGCTCCCCGCGGAAAGGTTTGGCTTGTGCGGAGTTGAGGTAGTCGGGAGTGTGTTCCTTGCATAGTTCATTACTGTTGCTAGTATTTGTGGTAGATTGTGCATTGTCATGGCCGATGTCGCAATTTCATTGACGTATGTTCGTCTTGGATGATCTAGCAAGAGAGTATTGATTACTCCGAAGAGCTGAGTTCTAGTTGCTATTCTTAGTTGTTGAATTATCAGCCACTCCGAGTTTGATAGAAGGGAACATACTGAGCACAGCTGGCGGTGTTTACTTTGAGATCTGCTATATAGAATAGGCCATTCGTAACCGAGCTCTATTCTGCTACCCATCTTCTCTTTGCTCAAGTCTTTCACAAGGCCAATTACGCTAGTCTTCGCTTAAAAGTCAACTCCGTTTCAACTCCGATCTTCTTGCATATCCTGCCCATATTATCTATAAATGAGACACAGATGACGCTGCGTAATATACACAGGAGGGCCTGGCGGCCTGAACGCCTGCATGTTGATAAAGCCATTCCTCGTATTCAGGGCTCAAGTGCATGTTTGTGTGTGGGGGCCGTATTGCCCAATGCGGTAAGCAAAGAGGACATGAAAGCCGCTTTGGGAACATCCAACAACACTCAGGGGCTCTTTCTGCATGTGAAAGGGGTGATGGGGAGACTTGATTCTTGTTGTGAGCGGCTGGCCGTATTCTAGAATGCTCGTATCGGTGCGCGAAGGATACACAAGGTCTCGGCTATGAGCTTGGACGTTGTGTAGCTTGCAGCGATCATGCGCCTATGCGCTTTGGGTAAGTTTATAGTTCTGGATGATAAGATGACCGTACCCATGGGTTACCCCATAGTGAGGTTGACGTTGCTTGCAAAGTCGTATTCGCCGACATTGAATGTTCGAATGTCATGTCCATATTATCGCACGAAGCAAAGATGAGGTGGTGGTAAAATTTGTAATTTGTAATGCTTCGCTAGGCATTTGAGTCCTATAGCGTTTGTCCTCGACTTGATAGGTCGGCATAATTGTTCATCCTCTTCGTGTACGTCTCCAACGTGCCTCCAACTCGCGTGCTCTTGCTGCCGCCTCGAGTCGTTTAATCTCGGCCATTTCTGCCTGACTTTGTTGGTAATTTGGTAGTTCATCATCTTGTCGCGGGGGATCGTTCAGCCCCAAGAGTTCGAGTTCCGCTGTAACTCCATCCATCTGTGGAGGTGGCTGCCATTGCGGATGCGGTTCCAAAGGAGGGCCTGATAAAGGCACTGGGTGATTAAGAGCAGGGGCTACCCAAGTGGAAACGTGTGTTGGCGGTTCAAAATTCTGCCAGTCGTCTCTTTGTTCTCGTTGGGGTTGTCGCATTGGTGGTATGCCCGATGAACTTTGTGGATGTTGTAAAGGTAAGGGAATACTATCATTAGCGCTACGCCTCGCGAAAAGCGAACCTTGAAGCTGTGGTGGTCCGTTAGGGGAGAGACACTCGGAATCACTCGGCAGACCAGTCATTGCCTCTGCAAAGAGGTGGAATTGCGACATGTCTGTAAAGGGTTCTGACGGCGAAAAGCAAGTTGTATGTGGACGTGGTCTACTGGGTGCGGTTTCGCGTTGTGTCGGACTGAGGGTCGCATCGGGAAAGGTACGAGATCGGGGCGCTGTTTCGATGCGAGGAATCGAGGAGACGGGGCGCCATTGGTGTGCTGATTGGTGATGTAACGATATCGAAGACGATTGATGGTGTAATGTGCCTGGGAGATTCGAAGCTGGAGACTGGGTTCTAGGAAGTTGCTCTGTGCTTTTGCTCGGGGATTGGTTAAACCCATAAGGCGAACTGGGCATACTATGCGAGTGTGGAGGCATGTAAGGACTATATGTTTCTACAGCTAAATCTGCAGAATGCCGCTGGTTTGGCGGGTATGGCTCCGGCCGAAGGAGTGCTGTGTCTGGTTGGCGCGAAGGTACGCGGCGGAGAAAGCCGCGCAGCGCTGTCGATTTGCGAGACTTGCTTTCTGGATTCTTGGGAGATGGTGGTAATGGCTTGTTGAGGTCTGAGTTGGGGATCGGTGGTGATCTGGAGGGCGTGGAGCATGAGCTATATCGACATGACGTTGGTCGTTGCGCCGGTGGCTGTGTCATGTCGTCTTGCTCTTGATTCCTGCTCGCCGAAGCGGATATCTCGTACCAAATTCCATTAGAAGTTTCTGAACGACTGGTTCTGTGATTTTGGTGCGCCATAGTCCTCGTATGTTGGGTTGGTGTTGAGTCGAGATGGACGTGGAAAAGGAACAGGTCGGTGGGTGTGACCGACTTGGGCGCAGACGACGGGGTTTTGGACTTGGAGTCGGAAACTGTCATGAGGGTGGTAGGCAGCTGGAAGGTAGGTCGCATGTCAAAGGAAGCTGGGTCGCATGCAGATGAATGCAGGGCTAGGCGGCTGGGTATGTGTGTAGGCTAGGCCCAAGAGGGTGGTTTTGTAGTGGTCGGATGCAGCGTGACGGCGGTGCGCTACTGCAACTGTAGTATTCGGGCGTACTCCAAGATTGCCAGCAGCCGAACCACAGTCAGACAGAAGGGATTCTTCTAGGGCTCCGACGTATCGGAGGAGCAGCAATTCCCAGACGGGACGATAGCGAAGTATATGGGCGGCGGCTCGTGTGGCGTAGCCAAGAGCGCGCAGGGACAGGGCGGAAAGTGGTCAATGGCTATGTGAGGATGCGGCAAGGGAGCATCCTTAGCGCAGGATCCAAAAATCGCCTGGTCGGGGGCATGTCGCGATGATACCAGCCAGAAGGGTGCGGGGGCAAGGCCCAGCTGAAAGGCGGGTGTAGACGAAAGGGGAGCAGAATTTAACTCTTGACGTCGCGGACCATGTGCGAGCGTGTTGGGCAGGCTTGCTGGCCTGACTCCTCGCCAGGCCAAGGCTCACATGACGCTTATCATTGTCGACGCGAGTACGGCCCAGAAGCCCTCGTGGTGGTAATGCGCCGTCTGTCGGCGGCATCCAGCGTACAGCGCGCAAGCGGTGAGGCTCAAGCCGGACCATGCTGCCCGGCCACCTGAGCCCTCGGCGCATGGGCACGCGGAGACATGGCACGGCACTCTGGCAATGCAACGAGCGGTGCAGGTGGCAGTGGCGACGAAAAAGGCGACCATCCACAATGAGATGAAAGACGCAGCGCGCGTGCACTGCCCCGGCTAATTATAGACGGCGGCGTCCAAACTACTGTACCTGTACATGGGCTAACTAGCCGAGGCCATTCCCTGTCGTTGCCCCCAGCCCCGACCATCACTCCCAGAAACACCATGGCTTGGCGCTGCCGTCTGCTCAGGTATGTCCGGATACTGTTCCTTCGCGCTTATTGCCGTCCTCATCCGTGTCTTGGCTGCTGACGACTCACGCACAAAGTTACCCTTTATGCTACGCCTCTGCCTTCTCAATCGGCGTCATCACACACTGGCCATAGCCATGAATCAGCCTCACATCGCTGTGTGTTAAACAGTGCGTGGGAGCTTCGGATCGCTGGGCTCTTGTGTTGTAACGCTAGCCCAAACGTTATCCAGTATGACATGTTTGTTTCAGTGCATAAGCGTTGAACCATACACTTTGGGCATAACGCTCACCAGCGGGGCGCAACTCTCGACACTCCTCAGCCTTGCTATCTAAGCCTCGTACGTCTCATCTTGTGGAATGCGGGGCTTCAGGAATAGGGTATCTTAATCCTATTCGACCCATGTCTTGTTGTGTCCGCAGACAGGTTACCCCACAGCACAGCAGGCTGCTGTCGTCATCGCCGAACTACTCAAAAGCACGCCTTTGCAACTTGGCCCCTGTACTCGGACTACTTGCATAAAGAACAAAATCCTCTACAGAGGCGGAGCAGCAGCGTCATTTGTCGTACGTGTCCTCCAGATGATAAAGAAAGACATGAGGGGACCCAACAATGCATCCTGCAGCAACTACCATCAATCACTCGTATAACCCGACCATGTCCGTCCTGACCAGCTCCACAGCTCATCTTCACCTATTCGTAATGATTGCAGAATCAAACTAGAAGACACCGAGTATGCCAATGAGGCAGGTTCTGTTCAACTGAGGGCCATAGAGGACTGCCGGGTACGTGTGTCTTCCATTGCAAAACGACTGGTAATATCAACAAACACTTTCACCATTACCTGTTCAGTGCGGCTAGGGAAAAGACTGGTTTCGCTGTAGCATCGACGGCTGTGGAGTTCCGCATATACATCAATCGTAACAGCGAGCGGCATGCCAATGCGGAACGGCGTACCCTGCTCCATTTGGGTGGTTCACCAACGCACAGCTACAAGCACCACACAGATGTTATGCATAGTGGATATGAACTTGCCGTCCCCTGAGCGATCTGAAGTTTCTCTTCACACGATCGATGCATTGCGCAATTTTGAAGCGACAAACACCTTCGGTCCTACTCTCCAGTACGGATTATGTCCGCGTTGAGCCCGCCACGGCAGTTACCGCCGCTCAATCTTCGGGCGCGGCACGAAATAATCTTTGATGCCACATTGCTTCTCTAGGATAGGATTATCGCTAGCTGACTGGCTTTGGTGTTGCTGACTGTACTCTCGATGGGAAATTGGAGAGCACTAGCGTATCATCTAATAAGATGATATGATTTGACACACTTTAAGATGATTCAGTAAGTTGATTGGTGGGTTGTTAAATTCTTTGTCCTCCAGACAAACGATACGAGATCTGCGGCACGGTGAAGGAATGCACGTGACATCTCCGAATACAACGATTACATTGCCTCGCCTAGTGATGGCTCATATACCACCGAACAACATAGTCTCATGTATGTAATCTAGTGAAGCACACCCTTGAAGAGCGAACATTGAGTGGAAAATCACCGCCATCCCAGACATGTACTCCAACACTTGCACTTACTTCCAATACTAATAAACTCTAACCGTGGTATGACACTACCCGTACTTCCTGTCACCCCTTCAATCTACGAATACCCATTCAAGTTCCAATTCATGCTTTATTCAATCACTCATCCACGATTTCTTTGTATAAAAGGCACCCTGATGCACATCTCCTTCTTCCACACACACACACA
>JAODYC010000020.1:0-16121 GCA_026262405.1 Curvularia hawaiiensis | reverse complement strand
CGTTAGCCCCATGTGACTTCCCTGGCTGCGCTTTCTGCCGTCAAAGGAACACTCCCTTCGGTAATACACTCCAAGGTCCCAGCACCCGCGGTGGTAGTTTATTTCCCCAAGGCCCTGCTAGCCGTGGTGGAAACTTGATATCTCAAGGCCCTGCTACCCGCGCTAGCAGCCTTCTTCCCCACGGCCCAGGCACCCGTGGCCGCAGTGTCTTCTCTCAAAGTCGTGCCACCCGCGGCGGCAGTCACCTTCCAAGCCGCGTGGATTCGCGTACACGGGGTCGTTCTGGTGCAGAGTCACGGCACAGTGGTTTCCGCGGTGCAACGGCGAGGGATTGGAGCCGCGCGGATGAGGGGAGCTATGCAAGGTCTGGAGGAGGTGAGACGAGGAAGGGTCCCATGGAGACAGGACGGAGGCGAGGATGAGGACGAGGGTTCGACTAAGTGAAGAGGGTTGTTTGGTCTAGAAAGAAAGGAGAGTGCAAAGAGTGCAAAAGGAAGATGTGGTAGTCACGGAGACAAGTCCAGAGCATGGGGTAGTATGAAGGCATGAAATATATAACGCTGTGACATGAAACATATAATGCTATAAAATGACGCACATAAAAACCTTCAAGCTTCTAACCGGAAACCAAAGCTGATCTTTTGCCCTTATGCCGTAGTAGTCACCCAGCCCTTGGTGCGCAATTGTGACATGTCATGTCATGTCATCGCGAGCCATGTCGAGCATTTGTTATGACCGTTTCTCTATTCGTACATGTGTTTCCTACCGAGTTTCGCCGCACATTCTAGGAGAGCCTCCCCTCCTACCATAAGAGCAGATGTTCAGTCTTTCTTCGCGAATGAAAAAATCTGTCGGAACTGATCATAAGGTACTGGTGTTGCGTCGGGCTGCGCGTTCCACTCAGCATACTTTTTGAGCATGCTGATTTCATCGCTGTCGATTTGATCAGCGTGGATAGGAACTTCAATGATACCGTTGCCAGTGGTCAGACGAGCAATTAGTTCTACGTGACCGACAGCATGTTTCTCCTTAGTTCCATTGGTTTCCCTGACTTCTGCAGGAGCAGCTTTGATAAATGAGCCTGCTTGGTTTAGTTAGTATGTGTCGCGGCTACATGTGTCTCTGAGCAAAGACAGCTGTCGGATTTACCTGCTCCATCCCCCAAGTCCTTGTGAGACGTTTTGTTCTGAACATCTAAACCTGCCAACCGGGTTCTATCGAGATTGAGTTTGAGTCGTTGACCGGGACCGTTAGTTGCATGTTTGCTTCTAGGCGTAGCTGATGGTGGTCGAGAATCAGCTGACGAACGCACGCCTTTCTTTCTAGAGTTACGGGCGGGAGTCGAAGTGTCCTTGTGACCAGTAGTCTTGCTCTCTTCCATACCACCCATAATCTCGTCTTCCTTTCCGGCAGTTTTCTCTTTAATAGGGGCATCTTCTGCTGTCGCTTGGTTCACTTGCTTCGAGTCTTTGACTGTGGCGTCTTCTGTTGGTTCAGTGGATTGCGGAGAATCCAGATTCGACATGGCGGAACGCCTAGCACTGCGGCGTGTCGTCATCTGTAGGGATGAGTCTTTATCGGGACTAGGATCTTGCTCCCCGACAGCTTTGCGAGTTTCACGCTGTTCGGATTTCCGTGGACGACCCACTATGCCGCCATATTTACCGCGTTTGCGCTCTCCTTCCTGGATAGTTGGCTCGCTCTTCCTTTTGATGGCTTTGCGTGAATTAGGGGGCAGCCTATCTAAGTTGGAAGGCACTGCATCAGCTTCAGCTGCGAGAAGGTATGCAGGGGTGGGTACAGCCAATGAAGCTACATGGCTTTCAGACCCATTTACGGCAGTAAGAGGCGGTGTGTTGTCGGACACTACAAGTATATGAGCTGTAGTTGTTGCTAAGCTGCGTTAGTTAAAATACTTTCATTGTATATTCTCTACGCACTGCTCTGCTCCCCTGTCTTTTGGTCAGGAGGAGGCGTCGAAGGTGTCTGGACTTGGACAAAAATGTTTTCAGGCTTCTCTGGACATGATTGCGTCGCATCCATTCCGCCTAGGATTCGTTAGTGGGTAGCTCACATACAAAAGAAAATCTGGTCAGCCTTGTTTTTGATCCGTCCGGAAGATACAGGCCAGCGACAGGAGTCACACAGTGCCAGAGATGTAAAAGAAACTTACTTAGGTTGGCTGGTTTCATGTTCGGTTTGCCACCTTTTCCTTTTGGCTTCTTGGCTTTCTTTCCGCTAGGCTGAACGTTGTCCTTGGGTAGATATTGGCCATTTGGACCACGGACTTTACCACGACCAGCATCCCTAATGTGGTCTGGCTTGTTGTCCTCGCCGTTAATGCTGGATTGAACTGCTTCGGTAGCATTCGGACTTTCTGTTCCAATATTCCTGGGCGCGGTATGGGTTACTCCAATTTCTGAATCATGCATGGCTTCGACCGAGGATGCCGTTGGCTGTGGCTGCTCAGATTCAACAGTCACTTGGTTTTCGACCTTTTCCTTCATTTCTGTGAGAATATAGTTAGTTTTACGTGTAGTTGAGCCAAATGCTGCCTATGAGATGCAGTCCACAGTAACTCATGAGAACGGGTGCAGCAGGGTGAAGTGAAGTATTTGCACTTGGAGTAAAGACGTACCTGAACATTTGAAATGACATCTTGCTGAATCATCTGAGCGAATTGAGTGCGTCTCAGATCCTGATCGCTGCATAGGAGGAGATGGAAGGGGAACGGGAGTCTGCGCCGCTAGACCAGTACACTCTTGTTTGTGTACCTGGTCGCCGCTTGGTTCCACCGGGACAAACGGCGTCTGAAGTTTTGGGTTCGAAGAAACTACGAGCATCACTTTTTAGCGGCTGCAAGTCATGTTTAAGTGTACTGTACTTACCATCCGGCGTGTCCAAGCCGTTAGATGCAGATGCCGCACCCGACTGTTCAGTCAATGGTGTGCCCTTGTGTGTGTTGTCAATCGGATACAAAACTCCTGGAGCGGCTTCACCACGCGCGTTGTTCCGAACAGTAGCTGATGACATCTCCTTAAAGTTTCTATCGAAGAATGGCCATTTGTCTTGAGCTTTGTTGGTGAGAGATCGTACTCGGCGATAGGCCCGGTCCAATTGGGCAAAGCCTTGAGCAGTGCGTATGATTGCAGTATTCTGGTCTTTTTCTATGCCGTATAAATAGTTGTCCTGGATCCATGATGCCAGGTCAATGTCGTCCTGTGCCTCGCTTTCCCGAAGGTATCGATGAATATTCGCTAAGGTTGCAACATCGATATAGCCAAACACCTCTTCAGGAAGCATCGTAGCCGGTGCGCCATGGGCTGCAGGGTTGTAGTGGATTTTTGGGCTAGGACCCATAGTCGCGCAGGCCAGTTCAAACTGGTGTACTTGATTTGGCACTGTGAGCGGGTGCTGCTTGCAAAAAGTACGTCAATGTACTGAGAGAAGAAGATGATGGTGTTATGCAACTTTTGATGAGTAAAGGTGTGAAAGTATTCAGGCGTTGCTATTGTTGCGTAACCAGAAAGTGTCGGCGGTGAGGATTTTTGACCGGGACTGTGGCCAAGTGGACGGCACTTGGAACGCCAGCACAACACAAACTGTTAGAAAGTATGTGCGGCCGAAGCAATCCACTCAAGAGGTGAGTAAAATGTTCTATTGACGGTTGTCAAAAGGTTTTATTCACCTGGGTGTATTGATCGAAATGTGGGGGGTGAAAGACTGATCAGGGTTAGCTCGTGCCTCGTTCCAGAAATTCCGTAGCTTTCTAGGACACTTCAGCACGGCTACAACGTCATCATGTGACAACGCACTTGCCACTCGAGACTCAGTGATTATGGGATAAGTTTGTGAAATCCAAACTGTTCAGATGTCCTCAAAAGCTGCTTAAAACTAAAGCCAAAACTTACACAGGGCCTGAGCGTTTCAATTGAGATGTGGGGGCGGTTGGAGAGCCGGAGGTGTGCCGCGACTGACAACTTGCGTATACAGATTACCGGGTAAGCGGTTTGATAAAGCTGAAGCCTGGTTATTGATCTAGAACGGAGACAAAAATTAGTGATGTTTGACCTATGTTAGAAGCAGTTACGGGCTCAGGACACTGCAAGAAGCATAGCTTGTACGAAACGATTACACAATAGCGTCTGGCATAATAGTTTAAACCTAGGCCTTCTGGGTACCACGACCCCCAGGCCTATCTGCAATGAGACCAAATTTCTTGTATGAACCCTGTGAAATCCTTATAATGCTGACATGGGCGATTTGCACATGGCGATATGAGCACCTCGGCAGATGCGTGCAAGCAGTCGGGAGCCGTGGCATCATTGATTTTCCACCATTTGCATTCGGAAAAAAAGTAAATATTATTGTAACTACGAACAATTTCGGAAGCGAATACATATGTGCTGAAGTGGTAACTCACATGTGTCTCCCGTCGTTCGCGCGTATTTCCAAGTCCGCAGATGGCCCAAATCTCTGTTTCCCAACTCACGGCATCCTCGGTCGACATCGTCGCTCCAAAGCTCTCTGCTCGCGCCGTCGAGTAGCAAGTCAAAATCATTATCACAGTGTATGCTAGGACCGACCGTGCGGCTCACTGAATGTAAATACCTCGAGGCAGCGTGCCAAGAATGGAACTAGAGATGTCGTCTTCTTCCTCCGAAAGAGGACCGGGTACGCTATGGTGAAACGGCAACTGGTCAAACAGGAAGCGTGTGTGATGCCAGAGATCCTGGACTAGATGTCAAAAGGTGTTAGGGGTTATGTAACTATCGATGGCGATGATTTCGCTGCTGGAGTACAGTACGAAGGCTACGCTTAAACATCTTGAGTGCAAACGCTCGTCTCCACTGCTGCTGGGTGAAACCCCATTGCGCCGGTCCCGAACTTCGCCCATTGAAGTTAAAGGTCTGACCACCATCTCTTCTCCATTTTCCGATAAAACGAAGAGCTAGTTTCGATCTCAACGGCATATGCTTGCTGCCTCCCTAGACCAGGACAGCAGTCATGATTTTCCGAAGATATGCCAGGTGGGAGTCTTTCGTTCTATTCTCCTTTACATATCGAGCAGGAATTTCCAGCCGAGAATGACACGGTGGAGATAAAGCTTTTGACAAAGGCTTTCCGAGAAAGTAGTTTGAATTTGGATGACATCATGACAGAAAAGATTGTGATGAAAGGGGGGTTTTGAGTGGTGGACTCCACGAACGACGCAAGATCATTTCCACATATTATAGCATCCGAAATTTGCGACACGAGACAATTGAGTCTCCAGATGTGATCAAGGTGTTTGTTGATGTCAACTTCTGAGACAATATTCTTCAGCTCGCCCCGTTATTGCGACACAGCTGTCTCTAAACCTACCTATCTTATATTTAGAGTTTGGTTATTGTACGCAAGCTATAGATGTGCATAGCCATCTGGCACCAAGAGCTCTGCGGTGACCAGATAAAAAAGCGATACATGCGTCAGATGGAAGAAGACTGTGGAACTAGGAGAAACAGATCGCTGCGTATAGTTATATTCCAATACTCTGAACTATAGCTTTCTAAATTTTCTAATTTGATCACATTCTTCTGAATAGCTTGCACGCCGCTTTTGCGACATATGAAACCCAGAAGAAGCGCTTTTAATCTTCTTATCTCCTTTTTTGCATAAAGGTACCGATTGCGGATGTTCGCAGCCTGCCTGTTGGACTTTTAGGCCGCATTGGAACCAATATGAGAAACTCCATGGGCTTCGTGTCACGCGTGCTGGTATAGGTACACTGTTCCTCTGGAGTTGCTCGGTAGTTACGGACTTCCATATGATCTTGGCGCGCCCGCGACGTTTTAGTGGTATTAAAGAACTTGATGCCCTCTCAAGCACCTTTGCTTCCTCGTTCCATTTTGAATATAGTTCTCTTAAGTCCTTCTTGATGTCTACACAGTCACTCTGTACCACCCAGGCTTCGAGCTCGTTTGATGACTGAATTTTGAAATGTGCAGTAGGAGGAGCAACGATAGTTGGTCCTTGCTCACATACAATGTCCCATGTTTCTTTGCGAAACCATTGCGCAATATAAAACATTGGCACATCTGAATATTCTTTACCGCCAGCCTTATCGACCAGGGCAGTATCCGCCCAAGCTTTGCGCACCAGGAGATTTGTCCCAAAACCTGATTTATCTTGTGGGTTGATGATGCAACCAAACATGAAGTTCTCCCAGCTATAGCCCCATTCACTCTCTGGGCAATCTGCCCGGATGAATGGCTCGTTCAGGTCACCCCGTCGTACCACACCAACAGCGTGGACGATTTCGTGCACAAGTGTAGTCGCTAAGATGAAATCATGTCGAAACTGCGCGCAGGGAGAAGCTGCAGCGTACTTACCACTAGTATAGTACTTTTGCAGAAAGTCCGCTAACTCGATTCTACTTGAATACCTATTTGAAGCGTATTCAACTGAAGGTCTCAAGTCCAGCAGAGTGCGAGCATATACTCGCTTCTCAGCTTCCTGGAATTTAAAAGAGAGGTTTTGACTAAGATCTTCTAGAGCACTGCGCACACCAGCTAAATAAGCTTGATGCTTATCTGTAGATGCACCGTTCAGCGGATTAGAAAGATAGGTTTTGAATGTGCCATCAATGATACCCGTCAACTCTCGGCCGTACAGCAAAGGTACGAAGAAGGAAAGAAGAGTATCGTGGGCAAGGAAATGCGAAGCTAGTTGCAGCGCCTGCTGCATTGGCCCTTGGCCATCTAACGTGGAAAAAATAGTATGAATAGGGTTATTCAGATTTCCTGGGAGAACTCCATCGTCCTCTAAGAGCTTGAAACGATCGTTTTTGTTACATGCTGCGATGAGTCCGTTGATACCGGATGTGGCCGCTAAGGCTGTCGGTTTCTGTTGTGGTATATAATTCATTGCTACTATTGGTCATGGAGTTAAGATGTGTCCATTTACACTTGGGAACTTTTGCATGCTTTACATACAGCGAACAAGGCCATTGTTGTGTTTTAACAGTAACCGTATAAGACAAAGCTCGAAAGGAAGAGACATGTCACCAGTAGCGCAATGTACGATGAATACATTACAACAAAGTAAAACTGTACAATGTTCACGCGATTCCAACATAGTACTCAAAATTTGTGGCATACGAAGCGCATACACACATGTGCTTTGCTTTATCACTGAACCCATACCTTGCCAACGGTATATGCCCTGAGCATGAACAATGTTGGACATACGAGTGTGACTAGTTTTCTTTTGCAATGCTTAGGTAATCTCACATTTTGCAGCATTACCCCATAGCTCAATAGTGAAGGTGAAGTTACTTCAGGGCCTCTGTATCTGGGTAAACAAAGACGAGATGGTACGTTCTAATAGTCATCATTACTAACTCACATAAGAATACGACAGTATCCTGGCGTACTTAGCGATCTTAAATATGCAGCATATGTAGGTCTCGCGCTCTACTATGCAAACTAGGTACCTACTGTGGATGTGGCCGCGGCTTGGGCGTTTGTATAGCTGAGGCAGGATTGCATCACGAGTGAAGTGAGAACGACAACGTGGGACTTTACCATACAATAACTTCGACAAAGCAGTCAGCAAGAGAGAACTAAAGCGGCCACCAGAACCCTTGCTGCATGCCACGTGCTATCGTGTACGCAGCGCGTCTTCGCTGCCCCACAGTTGCTACGCGACGGTGTTTGTTTGCTGTTTGCCACTCTTACAACATATTCACTCACCCCCCAAATATGCTGATATAGTGCGAGCCATCCAAGCAAGATCCGTCACTCCAGTCTCTTCGACTACACCTGACAACCTCATACATCTCAATCACCAGCCCATCATTACATCGCGATGGATTGGGACAACTTTGTGCAGCGTGCAAGAGAATTGGCACCTCAGCGCACGACCAAGCCTGTGATCGGCGTACTGGACCACCGTAAACCTATGCACGACGAGCTCGAAGGAAAACATCTTTATTGGGTTGGGAGCAAAGAAGTAAGTACAAAGTTCTCACCTACAACGCATGCGCGTGCGATACATAGCACAACTAGTCTATTCATCGCTCGATATGCTGACAAGACTATAGAACACACGAGCCCAACACGTCCGTGAATGGTATCAGAAGCGCGTGGGCGTGTCATACATTCAACTTTACTCCGAGGATACACTCGTTGGTGACAGCGACCCGGTCAAACGTTTCGCCAAACTAGACGACGGTTTCGTCGTGTTTGCGGCCGTAGATCCTGTACAAGCCGAAGCGGAATCTTCAGCATCTGCACTACAGTCTAGTGAACCTTCAAACACGCAGGTGGCCCAGAAGCGAGGTCATAGCCATGGCGCAGGCCCATTCACCGAGCTACGCAACTGCGCTGGCGGCGCTGCATCGAATGCGAAGCAAGACTATGTCAAGGACGAAACGCCATCTTCCCCCCTAGAAACTTCTCTGCTCTCAAACGATCGAACTATGGATATGGTTACGACTTTCCGCCCCAGCAGCATCTCCAGATTGTCGCCAGGAAAGAATGTTCAAGAAAACCTTGTCCCTCTTGACCGACAAATCGGCCGTGTCATCGACCTTCAAGATGCTGATATCCTCGAGGCTGGCGTCGCTCAATCGATGCAGATCCTGGAAACCCTCAAGCAAACTTTCTCTCGCCACTCTACACTCGAGGCAAAAGCAGAAATAGCTACCTGGGAAAAGGCTATTGATAGACTGCTTTTGCAGACGGAACCAAGACGCACCATTATAGGTGTAGTGGGCAACACAGGTGCGGGTAAAAGCAGTGTTATCAACGCGATGCTTGACGAAGAGCGTCTTGTTCCTACAAATTGCATGCGTGCTTGCACCGCTGTCGTTACTGAGATTTCTTGGAACAGCAACGCCAGTGTCTCCAAATACCGCGCGGAGCTTGAGTTCATCAGCCCAGAAGATTGGAAAAAAGAGCTCTCAGTCCTCATGCAAGAGTTTCTGTCCGGAAACGGTACTCTCTCGCGTGAAGCCCAGGACCCAAATTCTGAAGCCGGTGTCGCATGGGCAAAGTTCCGTGCTGTCTATCCATCTGTAGCAAAGAGTGAGTTGCATGAGAACATCATACCTACTCTTATGACGACAACGTCAGTCAGCAATGTTCTTGGAACCACCAAACAGATATGCATGGATTCGCCTGAGGAGTTCTACGTTGCGCTTCAGGGATACGTTGATAGCAAAGAGAAAGCACCCGAAAAAGACAAGAACAAAAGTGCTGACAAGATTAAGGGCAACGCACCAGAGCCATCGCCTGAGATGGAATACTGGCCTTTGATAAAAGTTGTCAAAATATATACGACTAGCTCAGCGCTGTCAACAGGTGCTGTCATTGTCGACCTCCCAGGCGTTCACGATAGTAACGCTGCTAGAGCTGCCGTTGCCCAGGGCTATATGAAGCAATGCACCGGCTTGTGGATCGTCGCTCCCATCAATCGTGCGGTAGACGACAAGGCAGCCAAGACCCTTCTTGGTGACTCTTTCAAACGACAACTGAAGTACGACAGTGGATTTTCGAACGTAACTTTTATCTGCTCGAAGACAGATGACATTTCCATAATGGAGGCGATTGGCAGCCTTGGGTTAGACGGAGAGTTCGCAGAGCTCAACGGGCAACAAGTCAGTTGCGATGAACAGATCGAACAGGCTTTGAGCGGGATTGCAGAATTGAAAAATGTGCAAAATATCCGCAAAGTCGTGATCACGAATGCCTCCAACGATATTGAGACCTGGGAAGCGCTTCAAGAGCAACTAGAAGAAGGCAAACGAGTGTATGCACCTGTTACTCGGCCAAACAAGCGCAAAAAGGTCGGTGCGAGTGGCGAACGACCGAACAAAAGACAAGCAGTCGACGATGACTCCGACGACGAATTCTTTTGCACCAGCCGTCAATTGTCCAGCAGC
Source organism: Curvularia hawaiiensis (assembly GCA_026262405.1). Lineage (NCBI taxonomy): Eukaryota > Fungi > Ascomycota > Dothideomycetes > Pleosporales > Pleosporaceae > Curvularia > Curvularia hawaiiensis. Next base: position 6,196 of record JAODYC010000020.1, on the reverse strand, counting down.
GATGAGGAAGTTGCAATCCAGGCTGAGCAAGTCCCATTGTCTGAATCAGATATCAAGACAAAGCTCAAAGAGTTGAAGAATACGAGGAAATACGCGCAACATGAAGGAAAGGAAGCATACGACGCTATTCGCCTGTTAAAGGATCAAGTTCGCGATCTAGAAGCCGAAAAGGGCAGAATTAAAGCGGAGGTGAGCCGTATCTGCATCGCAGGGCGCAATCTTTATTCCAAGTCCGCAATTCAGCGAGATTTTGCTTCAGGTATTAAAGAGATGGACCAAGAGCATGCTGCCGAAGCAGATGAGAATTTCGATCCAGAAAAGGAGTTGCGAGACTACGATCAGGTTGCCCAGTCGTTACGTGTTTTCTGTGTGAGTAGTAGAGCGTACCAAAAGCTATGTGGACGTATGAAACAAGACGACAACGTGCCAGGTTTCGCGACTGCCGAAGAGACAGAGATCCCACAACTTCAAGATCATTGCCGAAGTCTCACGGAGGCTGGACGTGTTCAGACGAGTCGGTCTTTCCTAACGGGATTCTGCCAGCTATTGATTGATTTGAGGTTGTGGACAATGGACAAGAATCTAGTCACACAATCAACCAACAAGGATAATCAACGACAACAACTTGGCTCTTTGGAAAGAATGTTAGCGAAGTTGAGAGCCGGATTTGATAAGATTCTACACGCTTGTATCGAAGAAGTGCGGTCTGATATAAACTGCAGAATATCCAACAAGCTTTCAGAACTCATCAGTGCCGCCATCGAAGCTGCGCCTAAGACAGCTCACTCTTGGGGACAGAAGGAACAAGGCGGTCTTATGTGGGCTTCTTACAGAGCAGTTGTCCGTCATAATGGTGTCTATCATTCTGCTGCAGCAGGACACCGTGACTTCAATTCCGAGCTTGTTGAGCCCATCATGAAGCCGCTCGCCCCAATTTGGGAGCATACCTTCCACACGTATCTCCCTGGAGCAATCACCAAGTACGTTGATCGACTAAGTAAGCATCCTCGCCAGTTCCATGAAGCTGTCGAAGCGCGCGCCCAAATGATCGGCATTGAACGAACGATCCTGTCCATCTTGAGCACTAAAGTTCCCAACTACGAACGGCTTTTCAAAGACCTTAGCATATGTATTACCATCGAGATGAACGAGCTTCAACGTGAAGCCAATCGAGAGTTTTCGCCTTGCATCGCAGAAGCGATGCATACTGGCTATAATGCCTGTGCTGCTGCACATGGCACCGGATCGTTCAAGCAGATGAAGGAGCGCATGACAGACCATGTTGAGCTTGCGCGACGCACCATGTTCCATAAGCTGGCACAGAAAGTAGACAAGCGCCTTAACGACATATGCAAGAGACTGCAAGAGTTGATGGAGAGCAAAATCACCGAGATCTGTGATCAGATGTGCGCCGACTACATAGGTTCTTCTAGTGGAAATGCTCGGAATCAACTCACACGACAACAACCCAAAGAGGGTAGCAAGCTAGAATCGGCGATTCATCAGATTTTAGAAAATGTGGATGCACAATTCGAACCCATCGCCAATGGAGATATCAGTTCGGTGAACAAAACCGTGCACACTGGTGTCAAGGGCAAGCACAGCGACATCAATGGTTCAGCGCAAGAGTCTGAGGAAGAAGACCACGAGAACGATAATCTCGACAGATTCAAGCTGGATGAACTTAAGTCTAGACTCCATGGACTCACTCCACGCAACCAGGCATACAATGAGGACGACACAAGCGATAGCGAGTAGACGATTGACCTATGCGAGCTGAAGACTGCCCTTGGCTTGAACGAAAACCTTTTGTCCATCTTTTACGATCACGATAACACTCGATACCCCCTTTCCTTACTTGCCCTTTACTACTCACTCCACAAACAAATATTCCAGACGTTCGACGGATCCTAATGCCAGTAAACTCGATCGGTTTAGCAAATCATTCTGGCGGGGCGGTGTTTGTGGATGACATGAGCGAGCACATGGCAGATTGTATTAGTATTTCTCGAGCGCCCGATAAGCTTCGTTCATGCATGTACTTAGCATGACGCCGCATAGCGCAGACAGACATCCAATGCACGGCAATACCAAAGTGTGTTTCTTTTGAATGAATGACATATGTTGCAACAAGTGAAGCCTATGCAAATGCCCAATTCTACGCCGGAGGAAACTACGCTCCAAGGCGAAATGATACCCATGAACCAAACCTATCAACGCCGAGTTTTGATACCACGCCCAATGTCCGGGCGGTCAACAACATTTAGTCATCCCACTCTTCGTCCAAGTTATCTATCAGTCTATCTTCGTCTTCGTTGCGCCGTCCTCTCCGTGTGCTATCCTGACCCAACGAGACACGGTTGTAGCCCCGGCGGGAAGGCATGAAGCGGGCGCAGGAAGAAGTCAAGATGATGAACATGTCCTTTGCAACGTCAGCACTCCACGAGGCCAGAGGAAACATTTCACATCATGGCATGGCTATGCTGCTGCTCTTGCGAAAGCATCTAAGAAGACTCACCGTAAAAAAGCGCCAGATGCCAGCCCACATTGCGTAGTTGGGCAGTTGACGCCATCCGCGCTGGTGCATGACGGTGCGCTGGTAGACGCATCCACCAGCGAGATAGACCAGGACGGCAATCGTGACCATGACGCCGAACACGCCGCCGGGACTCAGTGCTTGCGCTTCTTGATGTACGCCGCCACATGCGAAGGGCGAGCGGCCTTCAAAGAAGTATGCGCAATCATCGACCGCAGCGACGAAGGACACGGAGGTTTTGGCAAGCGGGTCGGAGTCGCAGAGGAGGGAGATTACAGTCGTCTTGCGGCGCTCAGGCTCCTTCTTCTTCTTGTCATCTTTGTCCTTGCCCTTATCCTTGTCATCGTCGTCGTCGCCATCAATGATCTCCCGTGTATCAAGGGCCACTGGCTCGAGCTCGCGCTTGGACTTTGACGACGAGGAGGGGCAGAGCGAGCCGCCGGTGTAATTGAGGATGAGTTTGCGACCACGGAAAATGGGTTCTGAGCTTTCGAGTCTGTTGCGCGGGTTATGTCAGCATGAGGGGTTCAGACGTGTATGTTTCTGCCTGTACATGCTTATGGCGGCTTTCCCCTCCCCCGCCTCACCATTATCCTTTGCACACGATGCATCTTTGCGGGGAGAAAACTCACCCAATAGCCCATTGCTTGCTGCCCTTCTCGTAGAAAGCGCTGATGTTTCGCCAGAGCGACTTGTCGAGATCCTGTACTTCGTCCAGCTCCTCTACAACGGGTCCACAGAAGTTAATGGTGAAGTTGGCACCATAGTCATAACCCCGGGCATGCCAGCTACCCTCGTCGCCCTCCTTTTTGCTATTCTTCTTGCCATCCGTGTCCGAGGGAGCGAGGCGGCGCATGGGGTTGAGGTCGAAGAAGCGTTCGGTAGTGGGCGAGATGACGGTACATGGCTTCAGCGGTTTGTCCGAGGCGGCCGTCGCAAGAGACGCCGACGCTGCGAGGAGCACAAGGGCGCGGAGGATATGTATCATGGCGGGCAGGGTCTGCGCACAGCGCAATGGGATGATACTCGATGGTGACGGTGAAGACAGCGCTGGATCGATCGCCTACTGCCTTCGCAACACGTTGGCTTCCGGAGCTGCCACCCCATGTCTCCGTGGCTTGCAGCGGCAGCATCCCTGGCGCGGCTGGGGCTTGGTGCGGTTAGTGCGGCCAAGCCTGGTGTGTGCGCGTCATCACGGTTGCGAATGTTCCGACTGCCTCTCCTATCGACTGATGCGCGCGGTCCTGCATTCGACCACATAAAAAGACCCTGTCTTCCCAGCTGTCTTTCCATCAGGCGGCGCGTCAAGAACTGGTCGGAAAGAGCTTGGAATAGTTCGTTGTTGCTGTGGAGTAGAACGCGTCGGACCCCCTTTTCAGCCAAAGTTGTTTGTTTATTTGTTCGCGACATCACCCGAATTGAAGGAGATTGAGAGTGCGTCTCCACATCTGAAAGAATGGCAAAAGCAACCGCCGAAAAGGGCGTCAAGAAGCTCGCTGGAGAGCCTCATGGCTATGAATTCCTCGGACCGTACGTGTTTTCTGATTGAGGATCTGAGACATGATCACGCTAACCTCATTCGCAGTCCTGGAGCTTTCATCATCTCCTTTGGACTTCCGATTCTGGTCTATGTCTTCACTTTCCTGTGCAATGACATATCTGGATGCCCTGCCCCTGTGCTCCTGCACCCTCACAGCTTCAGCCTTGAGCAGCTGAAGAAAGAGGTCGGATGGCCTGGGTTCTCTGGACTTCTCAGCACCCAGGCTCTCCTCGGTACGCTGGGCTACTACTTTCTGAGCTTGGTCTTGTACAGCTTCCTCCCTGGCGAGGAGATTGAAGGCACTGAGCTTAGGACTGGTGGCAGGCTCAAGTACAGGTTCAATGGTAAGCTAAGTCACGTGTCAAAAGTGGATTCCGCTGATTCAACGAAGCATTCTACTCTGCTCTCTTCATTGTGACTGTCCTCGCCGCAGGAACCGTTTCCCAGGGCGCCGACTTTCCTGTCTGGACATTCATCCACGACAATTACATCGGCATTGTTACCAGCAACATCCTCATCTCCTACGTTCTGGCCATTTACGTCTATGTTGCGTCTTTCAGCGTCCAGCACCCCAAGGATCCTTCTATGCGAGAGCTTGCTGCCGGCGGTCACACTGGCAACATGCTGTACGATTGGTTCATCGGACGCGAACTGAACCCGCGCGTCAAATTGCCCATCTTTGGAGAAGTAGATATCAAGGCGTGGTGCGAACTTCGCCCGGGAATGCTGGGCTGGATCATTCTGGACCTGGCCTTTATCGTGCAGCAATACCGCAACTTTGGCCGCGTTACCGACTCCATCATTCTCGTCACAGTTGCGCAGGCCGTCTACACCTTTGACGCCTTGTACATGGAGCCCGCCATTCTCACCACCATCGATCTCATTGCTGATGGTTTCGGCATGATGCTTTCGTTTGGCGACCTTGTCTGGGTTCCTTTTACCTACTCCCTGCAGACGCGCTACCTTTCCGTCTACCCTGTCGAACTTGGCCTGACTGGTGTGGCTGGTGTCTTGGCCGTCCAGGGCATTGGGTACTACATTTTCCGCGCCGTTAACAATGAGAAGAACCGCTTCAGGACTAACCCAGAAGACCCCCGTGTCAAGCACCTGAAGTACATCGAGACGGCTGCTGGCTCCAGGCTCTTGGTGAGCGGCTGGTGGGGCATGGCCCGCCACATCAACTACCTCGGCGACTGGTTTATGAGCTGGTCGTACGTTCTGCCGACTGCCGTGTCCGGATACGTGATCAAGAACGCTGCCAAGGACCCAGTTACCGCCGCCCAAACCGATGCCTACTTCTTCAAGGACAGCTATGGAAAATACGTTGTACCCGGTGAGGCCAAGGGCTGGGGCATGATCTTTACCTACTTCTTCATGCTCTACTTTGCCATTTTGCTCATCCACCGCGAGCGCCGTGATGAGGAAAAGTGCAGGAAGAAGTACGGCAAGGACTGGGACCGCTACGTCGAGCTTGTTCCTTGGAGAATCATTCCTGGTATCTACTAGACGAACGTTTCCTCCTCAAGAGATTGAGGATGTAGCGCTACCGTGTCGTCCATGGTTGAAGACGTGCATCCATCGATCCATCTACGTGCGGGCTCTGCTTGCGCTTTTTTATCTACTACTTTTAGTGTTGTCGTTCAGACATTTACGATGGAATGCTACCGAAAGTACGGTCAAAGACATACATCACTACCTTTTCACGTAATTCCTTCATCTAGACACAGGATGGCATGCTACCGGTTCAGGACACGGTTGAAGACATACATCATTCTTACCCTTTCGTTTCTTTCTCCCGGCTTCTTAAAAAAAAAATGTATGATGGATGGAATGCTACCGCGTTTGTAATGGTTGAAGACATACATCCCATGTTAGTTTTGAACCAAAAAGATTTTGAATGGAAATCCTTGTTTGACGTTCATACAATGCAAGCTTCAATGTTGTCGTGATGTACAGATTACATTAACATGAATGTTCTATGAAAATCGTTACTCTATCGTACGCTGAACCAGCAGCAAGTACTACTTGAAATCATAACATATCGCAAAGCGGATTCGTCTTCCCTCCTACATAAACCTCATTTCATCATTCATAAGACATCAAGAAAGGAAAAAAAAAAG
>JAODYC010000002.1:595148-641475 GCA_026262405.1 Curvularia hawaiiensis | reverse complement strand
CTAGGTTTGGTAACAAACGCGGACAGTAGACTGCACAAAGCATCGGTGTAAGCTGCACACATCTTTCTGCTGACTCCGAAACTTTAAAGGGCAAGAACAGTCCTTCCACTACGTACTCAAACTGCTCATATCCTTCCTACATTCGTTTCCTGAAACATGACATCAGCAACAATGGTGCGCTTCCGTCAATGAGACGGCATGCTGTTACCAAACCAGTCGGCAGTTGAGTCGGTAGAAGATATGTATAGAACAAAGCCCCTAGATCAAGCCGCTCGGCTTGATGTTTGATGTTTCTCATCCTGTCCGAAATAGCACCGCCGGGCAGTGAGGCAGTGAAACGGCCTATGCCTATTTTGGCTGAACCGTCAAAAGCCATTTGCGTCATCACTCCAAGTTCAAGCTACGCTGATACGGATGCTAGGATGTGAGTAGTGTACTAGTATACATGTATGTGAATCATTCACACTTGGAGTAGAGCCGAAGCCGATCTGAAGCTTTGTTGTATAGTATGTATACACAGTATATGCAAGCGACGAGCGACTCCTAAGATCTGAGTACCGTGGTCCAGGGTAAGCGAACATTTAGAACGGCTGATGGGCAAAACATCAGGGTAGATGGTTATGAGCGCAGCTTCGGTTGAACTGAATCAGAAAAGGCAGGCAGGAAGGCTTGTACAAAGAGCATCTGAGCTCCCTCGCTCGGCGTTGAATGTTTTCCAAATAATCAGATCATTTTATCGACAGAGCCAGATATCAAGTCTTCTTTTCAGGGATACAAAAATCTACGCTTAACAGCCGTCTCGATCGCACCAACGATTAGAATGCCCCAATCCCTAGTGTAACGGATTGCTTACCTAGCTTGTCTAGTACGGCTAGCTGTTGTATTGCTTTCATGGGTTGATCCCATTAGTTTAATTAATATTTTCCAGAAATGTACAGAAGATTAGCGAAAGCGATATGTTCAGAGACCTCGCGTTGCGTTCGCGTCATCCCCGCACTTCGTGATTTGTAGCGCTTGGACCGTTGTCTCGGCATTATGCGCTTACTGCCTATAGTGGACGCATTTGTTTCCCATCGCGGTACTATCAATATTACTGCCTATAACATCCATATAGAATAGCAAAAAGCTCAGTTTACACGACGGCTATGTCGATTACTAAGTGTTTATGGAGTAGTGTGAAGGACTTTCAAGAGCCTATCAGCAGTAGGTGGCTTGACGGCTACTAGAATGTTTGAGGAGCTTTAAGCTTGAATATCCCCACCAAGGTTGTTGATTTCTTTCGGCAGCGCGAGGGAGAACGATGACCAAGGGGAGCGACCAACTCGGCAGTTCGCATACTTTGAGATATGGACACGGGATGAGGTGACATGGCAATAAGCCGGCATATTTCGTCACCCTCATGCCTTGTAAACTTGTGGCCATTCAAATACGAATTTCCGTACGCCGGTCCTGCACATTGTTAGGAGGTTCACCAGGCGCGTTGTATGAAGTGGGTAAAGCTTCGCTATTCGTCATGGCACACGTATGCCTCGACGAGTATCATGTCTCGATCCTGTAGCATTAAGCTGGGATAAGGTGATCATATGACCTGTGTCGACTACTTGTATGTACCTTTGTCCGTGCAGCCGTCTTGGTAAGCATTGTTAATCCTGGCGCTCGGCACTTGTTCCATGAGTTTTCTCGGCTGTTGGCGACCGGCTAGTCGGTTACGCTTGAGCAAAACCATCCTTCCGGATCACGCAAAGGAAAGGGGACACTAATAACAGCTCCGGCCTCGGCGGTTGCCTTACGTACGCCAGGACTGGTTCTGTTGAGCAAACAAGGTGACGGATAAAATCTGGTCGCATCATGCTAGGTGGATCTTAAGGTCCGGGTTGTGTTAAGCAACAACAAGAACAATAACATTCAATGAAGAAGAGAGAAAAAAGGAGACGTGGCGAATAGGGATGTGTGAGCGGGGATCGTCTGGATTCGGTAGGTAGGGGCCCGGGTAATCCTTTGGCCAATACCCTGGATTGCACCGCGCCACTCAGCAACCCTGTATCATGAAGCGGGAAGTCCACACGCGCCAACATTGCGCACGCACAACCTTCGCACGAATGTCTCCGACAACTGTCTATTGGAAACCAGCCAAGCGGCTCAGGAACCAGCTCGAATATCGGCAATCATGAGCAGTCTGCGCAGCAGTTTAATTACGGTAACGTCGTCTTCAGTAGGTATAGATAGGTAGTCGGGTACTGACAACCACTGGTCAATCAACACCCTATTCTGACTATTTCCACTATGCCCTCGTCATTGAGAATCGGAGTGACGGTCGTCCTCTCCGCGACTGGTCTTCTTGCACACCCTCTTTTCAATGGGGAGCTCATCTCAAGAGCTGAGGATCTTCTCCCCGCATATGATTATGTTGTCGTAGGGGCCGGTGCATCGGGTCTGACGGTCGCCAATCGACTATCTGAGAATCAGAGTACGCAACTTCCACAAACACTTAATGCCGTGGATCAATGACTAATGAAGCTCCCAAACAGATGTCCAAGTGTTGGTTATTGAAGCTGGCCAATTGTATGTGATATGACACTCCCAACATCATGTACATACTAACTCAGGTGTTAGTGATCAGAATGAACCTATTGTTACTGTGCCGGGCCTTGCTGGTGGCGCCGTAGGCACCAAATACGACTGGAATGTCACATACACTGCCAATCCCCAACTGAAAGATCGCGTCGTTCCTATTCCTTTGGGTAAAGTTGTAGGTGGCTCGACAAAGCTCAATCGTATGGTTTTCGATCGTGGCGCGCAATCTGATTACGACACCTGGGAGACATTGGGAAATCGCGGATGGAACTTTCAGAGCTTTTTATATTACTTCAAAAAGGTTTTTTCTTCCTTCTTGAGCATAGCATGAGTTGTTCTGACCAGTTTGCAGACTGAAACTTTCACGCCCCCGCCAGCACAAATTCAGGCAGAGTACAACATCCAGAATAACCTCAATTACCACGGCAAAAAGGGCTACATTCAGTCAACTTACCCTCCTTTCTTTTGGCCAACAACGAGTGAGCAGCGCAAATCCCTTTCCCATAGAAGGAGTACTAATAGCACATTCAGAGAACTTCGTACAAGCTACCAAGGACCTTGGCATTCCCATCAATGACCAAGCCACCGGGAAAGCATTGGGTGGTTACTTCTGCCCACACAACCAGGATCCCAAGAACGTGACGCGATCCTCTGCACAAGAGTACTATGCATCTGCTGAGAAGCGCACCAATTTTCATCTCCTGCCTGGTCACCTTGTGTCGCAAATCGTCACCGAGAAGAACAACGGGGAACCGAAAGTGACTGCTGTCAAATTTGCCGCTTCTGCAGATGCAAAGACTCAAGAGGTCAAAGTAAAAAAGGAAGCAATTCTTGCGGCTGGTACACTGCACACTCCTCAGCTCCTGCAGGTGTCCGGTATTGGCGACCCAGCTCTTCTCGCTTCTATCAAAGTACCTACGGTTGTTGACCTTCCTGCCGTTGGACACAACCTGCACGACCACCTAGCTGCTTTCGTGATCAATGCACGTATGTTGATATACCCCCACCCCTTTCCAGGATCAGAACTGACCATGGTCGTAACAAAGTGAACACCACCATCCTTACCAACACGCTGACATCGAATGCTACCTTTGCGGCTGAAGCCCAAAAGCAGTATGACGAATCACGATCTGGCCCATTGACCTCCCCCACTGGCGAATTCTTGCTTTTCCTTCCCGCCTCAACTTACACCAACGCCACGCAAGCCATCTTATCTCAAGCTGCTGCAGCTGGTCCATCCGCCTCCCTTCCGAAAGACGTACCCGCCGAAGTCGCGCGTGGCTACGAGGCACAATTTGCCGCTCTCAACAAAAAGCTCGAATCTAAAGACTCGGCTATGCTGGAGGTCATTTGGGCAGACGGCGCCGTAGTGATTGCCCTCCAGCATCCGTACTCGCGTGGACATGTCAAAGCAGCTTCTTCAAACATTTTCGACGCTCCTGTCGCTGATGCAGGTTTCATGAGAAACGAAGTTGACGTTGCGTTGATGCGTGAGGCCGTTGGTTTTGCCCGGAAGCTTGTCGCTACACCAGGTATCGCATCGCTTAATCCATTCGAAGTTGTTCCTGGAGGCAATGTCACAGCGTCTGCAGACATTGATGATTGGCTGCGCGGCAGTGCCTCGACACTGTATCACCCCGCAGGTACATGCAAAATGGGTGCTCGGGAACTGGGTGGTGTTGTCGACGAGAAACTGCGTGTGTACGGTGTACAAGGCTTGAGGGTAGTGGATGCGAGCGTAATGCCTATGCTACCAGCTTCCCACACTATGACCACCGTCTACGCGACAGCGGAGAAAGCTGCCGATATTATCAAGGGAGTTTGGTAGTTACCATGTAAATATATTCACGAGGGACGTGTGAGAATCTCCATGCGATATGAATATAGACCATCAACCACCGCCTCGCTCCTGATTGAATCATTGTTTGCAAGAAAGAACAGAATACTTGGGACGTTATGAGGTCACCGCACCTTGGAACTTGGCGAAAATCTAATCCATTACGAGAGAATGATAAATGGCCTTGATAAGAGTTTCCGAAATCATGTAGGGCTTACAAACTATACGAAGATCAAGACTTGCCCATACTTGTCCTATATGCCATTTCTTGGCAAAACCAAAGGTGTTTGTGGCAAGAATCCATTGTGTTCTTGACAATGCTTCATGTAAACTCCGATACAATCGACGCACCACGTGTTGGATATCTGGTGAAGCGATACTTACAGCAGTCATTCAAGCCTTCCCTCCCGGACTTCCGCATCGAAGGCCAGAAGGGTCTCAACCTGCTTGAAGTTACGTATAGTATTAGTTGCAGCAATACGAACTGGTCCCAGTTTTATTAACGAGTTCGCTGTCGTAGGGCCGTGCTACCCCAAGCATGCTATACTCCGTATGTACATCGGGCCTTCTTAGGTAAGCCCTACTGCTGTTTCCGGCTCTCGGTGATTTACTTTAGATTTTCGACCACCATGTAACCCGGTCAAACCGTAACGAAGATTAGAAGGTGCTAATGTTCTTTTAATGCATTTCCATGTGATAGACCATTAACGGGGAATAGAACACCGGAATTCTATCAAAAGCCACTGAGACATGACCTTTTCCCCCGGACTATGACCATGACTCCCCCGCATCGACGTCACATGATAGTTAACAACTTCTCTTAATTTAATGTTCTTACTGTGGGTTGGCCACACCGCTTGAGGCTGAATACCCGGACTAATGTCATAGTGAGAGGTTTTATATTACCAAGCTAGAATTGGATATACTGAATAACGTTTTGGGGTCAAATCTACTTAAAGACTGCGTTACCCGCATTGTTGTACCCCATCGGCTCTTCAATCTATTTGGTCAACTGAGTTGTTCTTCTCTCCATCTCTACACTTCAACCGTCACAGTCCACGGTAACTCCTGCTCAATATGCGTGCCGCTCTTCTCGCTTCTTTACTACCCACGGTGTTGGCCACGTGGAACTCTGAAATATGTGGTGGTAATGGAGGCTGCGTTGTTTGGGGAAATACGCAGTCTAATCACCCGTGGCGTTGCCCTGATGGCAGTTCTTTGACTATGCCTCTTTACATCGGCAATGTCCGAGACGCTGGAAGGGATGGAACGCCAGTTGCGACCAAGGAGGAGTTCCCCAAGACCTGCTATGGAGGAAAATATCCCGCAGATGGTGACAAGCTGGTGGTACGTATGAAGTCAAGTTTGACATATAACCATTATTGGGTTAATTGCGCATGCTGATTTCAAGTAGAAATTCATCTCGGCCAAAGGTCAAACCATGTATCTGTGGCTCAACACCGACTGCAAAGACGGCAAGCCGGCGGATCCTGGAAATTGCTACAGCGCAAACCCTAACCCGTCGACGTAAGTGAACAGCAATCGGTCTTCCTGGGGTTTCCTATACTAATAGTCTCGCAGTATCAACTTTTGCGCTATGTATGACCCAAGTGGAGCACAGTGTGTCCCTTATCCGAAGGCAGGACTGTGTGAGCGCTGGGGTTACACCTCTGTGCGCCCACAATGCGAGTACTGGAGGCCAGGCCTGCAGGACCTACCAGACCCTTACTACCAGGGCCTGCCTTAGTTAAGAAGACAGAACCGTTTACTCAAACCTACTGTGGTGAAAATATCAGTATCAGAAAACGGCCTGCATGGCGATCAGACAAGACAGCAGAGGACATGAGTTTGGAAGATTGGATGAGAGGAGGTAGGGCACTTGCAAGACACACTGAATTTTAATTTCTACCAAAATATCTTTAATTCAATCTTGTTTGACAATCTATACATGAATCGGACAAGTGCTTGAAAAGATTCAAGCTATATCAAATCGTTAAATATATCAGACGGTTGTTCAAAGACGCTGCCCTGATAGTCCTTCAAAAGAAGTCCCAAAGAAATGATCAAGTACCCAGGCCCTACTCAAGGCATCAATACTGAAGACCGAATAAGTGAGTAGCTATGGTGATAGCTATTCAGAAGTCTAGTTCACCAGTGTCTTGCATCGAGTATTCATTCCTGTGGAAACTCTATTCCTTTCAAAGAAAAAAAGTACAAGAGATCTCAGGCGCGTTGTAAGACATCTATTCAGAAACGAATCAAGACATCAGACCATGGATGGTGGATACAACGTGCCAACGAGCCACTGAGAAACGCTCAGGAATAATTTTCTCACAGCGTTGCACATGGACTGACGTTGTGCTTGCTGAATTCCATGGGAATATCTTACAGGTAGCTTTCGATAGTGCTGCGGAGGACAGCGTAGCAGGTGAGACAACATGTCGACCTATGCAAAGCTTCACCCCAAACACCTTTTTCGTCGCTATCCAGGCGACATGAAGAAGCCTTGAGGCTAGTATGTTCGTCATGCTGAAACAAGAGTCAACATTTGACATTTGCTTTCATAGTAGACAATGCTTATGCAACTGTCGTAAGTAATCTGCACGCATGGGCGCTCAAAACAACATATCAATTTCCGCAGTGACTTGGAGGGAAGTTGTATGCTGAGAGTGCATTAGGGGCTATAATGATCGTAACCCACCCAGCTCCTCCATCAAGCCGCAAAGCGCACGGAGCAATGGAGGTCCGATCTCCCTATCTACATCCGGATGTGTTGCATCAAGAAGCGCCACACCAGCTTTCATAACCTGCCATGGATACTTGAGATTGCAAATGTCCGAATTCGATGCGTTTCCTTCTCCAAGCTGTGTCTGAGCATTAGGAGACGGTATTCTGAGACATGGTGTGCCGGTGCTCATCATGATGAAGGCGTCTACGGCAACCTGATTTGACGAGCGCGCATCATCTAGGAAGACCAACACCTGATCATCGGACGCTCCTCTAGGATTGGATTGAGTGGGAGTGTTGAGTCCTGTCTTGCGAGCATGGTCACTCATAATCATGCTATAGGTCCATAGAACCATGATGGAGTGATATATGATGAAGGAATCTTGACCCCGGTTCTGGTAGTGAGGAATGAAGCGTGCAGCATGTAGAACCTGGCCGGCATGCGCTGTCAAGTGGTTAATGGGCCATTCGATGCCAGTTTGAAGGAAAAATTGATTACGTACCTACTGCTGTACGAGCGTCCCTGGATTTGCTCCACGGCTGCAATGCAATATACGCGCGGTGCGCGGCTTCCTCTCCGCATCGTCCCGCAAAGCGACTGATAGTGTCCAAGTCGACATGCAGATACATCTGCAAGAACTGTTGGAGCACGCATACAAGAGCAGAAGAGCTGTCAAGAACGATGTGTATGCTACGAAGACATTCATGCAACTTCTGTTGGCGGGATCGAGACCATAGCTGTGAGGAAGGGTCACTCATGTCGTGAAGAAGCGCGGCTTGTTGACGATGCTCCCAGATTTGCGAAGCTAGGCCATGCATGTATGCTGAGCGTGCAACACACGCGTCGAAGCTAGTATGCAAACAGGATATCGACCTTGACTCCTGGAGGATCGACCGCATGGAGGGACGAGAGCTGGGAGTTGGTGCAGCTAACATGCGTTCTTTCCAAATTTCGGCTGATGGTGCCAGCCACAATGATTCTGAAGCTGGTAACGGCAGGGCAAGCTCTGCATAAGAAAGTAGCGGTTGGCGTTGGTTAATCATTGTCATGTAGATGTCGTGTTCAAAAAGATGGTAGACTAGTCTCTTGTACGATTCTAGTTCAATCCATTGATGCCATTTCTCGTTCAATGCCTCTGGTTCACCGTCTGGTGCAGGTACCATGTTGGGATACCGAACGTCGTCGAATCTGCCTGCACGGCGCAGTGACGTGACAAGGACTTGTAAGGAGCTCTCGGCAATTTCCATTTTGCGTCGAAATCCACAGAATGCACCTATGTCTAACCAAAGCATGGAAGCTTGCAAATATTGAAGCTCTCGCATGACACCATTATCACGCTCAGCCAGCTCTCTCAACGATACCCTGACAATTTCCTGGAGAACGAGTCCAGTCTTGTTCACTGATGGGATACCAAAGCATATGCATCCGGCTACCACAAGTGCTGTCAAAAACTCTGGTCTTGCAGCATCGGCGTTGAAGGTGTATGGGTGTATCCATGCATCAACCTCAGTTCGTTTTGCTATGCCAACTTTGACAAGCCTGTCGAGACAGTCAGCTGATGGGAAGGACGATACTGTTACATGACTGGGCGCAGTCTTCAAGACAAGTTGGAGAATCTGGTCGCGACTTTGTTGCGACAATTGACCAGGAATTACAATGTTGGATGCATGGGGTTGGTGTGGGGATAGGCCAAGGTCGACTTGTCGCTCATCGAGCGTGATGCCCTCTTGCTCGCTAAAAGCATTCTGATTGCGCTCGGGTAGCCAAAACCATGGTGACTGCTTGAAGACAGCATGCCGCCGCCTTACTGCATCATCACTGTCGGTTGCTCGAGCGTCGTTGATGATGGTGCCGCCTGGTGTAGTTGTTGTACCGATGCGAACGGTGTCCAAGGATGGTATGTTGAACGTCTCGTCAATGGCGGGCACAAAATCGGCGCCAAACAGATCCACTTCCCCAAGCCAGTCTGTTTCTGGAAGCCAGGTAGTGAGATCGGCGGGCGGCTGCAGATAGTCAGACGCAAGGAAATCCGATTGGGTGACCATGATTTGCTCAAAGAAGTTGGACAGTGCATTTGGCTGATGGAAAGCTTCTTGGTAGATGTCAGAGATAGGCTGACGAGCGGCTGTGGCTGCCATGAACGCATCAACAGGGTACATCAAGTCTGCTGGTGATTCCTCGTGGATGGCCGGTGGCGGCGGCTGCTGCTCCGCTATCTGCTCCGCGGGCGGGCTGCAAGCTGCAGCA
Source organism: Curvularia hawaiiensis (assembly GCA_026262405.1). NCBI lineage: Eukaryota > Fungi > Ascomycota > Dothideomycetes > Pleosporales > Pleosporaceae > Curvularia > Curvularia hawaiiensis. The sequence goes on along the minus strand of JAODYC010000002.1, from coordinate 632,089 downwards.
GGAGCGTTGTGTCCATTGGGCGTTCGCGTCGTACATGGTACTCTCTTCTTCAAACACCTTTGGCAGGGCCTGTAGTTGTCGCACTTGACCTTTGAGATGACGCAGGCATTGCAGGCTTTGGTAGCCCTTTCGACGGGGCGACTTTGGCTTACTTGGCCCTGAGCAGCATTTTTGGCATGCGTGGATTGGTGCCGGAGAAGCAGGTCCCTGCGATTGAATGCTGCAGGGCATTCGGGGCAACGAAACGAGCGTTCATTCCGGTCTGGCACAGTGGTTGTTAGCCGTGGCCTGGGGTGGGCGGTCCGATGCTTACGCACGCGAGTCCAAGTGTCGGTTCAAGTGGTCAAGGCGATCGTAAGTTCGGTGACAGACCTGGCACTGTAGGGAAGCCAGGCTATCGGCATTGGATGCCGCTCGAGCGCGCTTAGATGGCCTGACAGTTGCATGGCCGGTTTCTGCGGACATTTGAAGCGAGGGTAGTAAGGAGCATGGCAGCGCGGAACATGTGGAAGAAGAAATCTGGGGTAGTTGGACCCTGCATACTGGCTTTCCTGGGACGCTTGCGGGACATGTGGGCGACCCTGCCTTTTCCCCGCTCCACCATCGGATCTTGGCTCAACACCGTCCCGAACCCGTGAAGCCTGCATTCTACGTGCGGCTACGCTATGTGTGGGTCATCATCCGCTGAGTACGTGGCCCTCGGATAGATACTTCCTATCACCAGTGGCTTGGTTGCGATAGCTGATTGCTCTTGTCGCTCCTCCAAAGTGCTTGACCACGCTCTTTTTATCATGAAGAATATCTCGCTTGCAAAACACCAATCAAGTCACAAAAGCACCAACGGAGACTGAAATTGACACCAGGATGAGCAGAATGCCGGCCTTGCCTCCACTTCCCGTTCTGAAACAATGGCCGGAGAAACCTAGCCAAAGCTCGCGCTACCTGGCATGCGCCCAGGCCTCCATACCGGAATATGTGGGCGAACTCTCGGGACACATAAGAAATCATACAGACTGTGTCTAGACGCTACTGTGACTATCGGATCGGCAGTTGGTATCGGCTATATCAGTTCAATACCAGAACATTCACTCCTCCCATCCTTTGTTTGAACGGAATTCTACGCTAGGTTTTACCGCCTCAAGCACAACATGATTCAGACGACTACACAAACCGCCCCAGTGACTCTCAAGGTTACCGGCGAGAGCCCTATGAAGATTGATGGATCCAAAACCCATTACGGTGACTGGAGAGATGATCTTGCTCGCGATGGATACGCTGTAGTAAAAGGAGCAATCCCAAGGGAAAGAGCCGATGCGTATGCCGACAAGATGTACTCATGGTTGGAAGGCTTGTAAGTCACGGCCGTCCACGAGAAGCCATGTATGCAATTGACTTTGTTCTATAGTAACCTGGGATTTGACCGCAATGATCTTTCTACCGCTCACAAGGATCGACTTCCCACCATCAATGAAAAGGGCATGTGCCTCAACTATGCTGTAACGCATGAAGACTTTGCCTGGGCTGTACGCGGCGAGCCAGGTGTCGTGGGCGCTTTTGAAAAGATATACAACGACAAGGACCTCATTGTATCATTCGACGCCATCAATTTCACATTTCCCAAGTTAGTGGCATATCTTACCGTTCATTTCTGCAAGCTAATCATGGCACCAGTCGGACTGACATCGCACCCAACAAGCCATGGCCGCATCAAGATCAGGACCCCGCAAAGCCAGGGTTCAGATGTATGCAAGGCCTGGTCAACTTGTTGCCCAATGGCCCAAATGATGGTGGCCTTATAGTGTGCCCTGGTGCCCATCTTCTTTCTGACGAGTTCCACAAAGATATGGCCGATGAGCCGCGTATTCCAGCTTGGACTCCGGAGTGGTATGGTTTCACAGATAACGGCATGAAGTGGCTTGAGAACAAGGGCTTGAAGTGGGTCAAGGTATGCGCCGAGCCTGGTGATCTATTGCTTTGGTAAGTGCACTTTCACCTGACTACTATCTCCTCCATCAAGATACTTACTCGAGAAAAGGGACTCTCGTACTCCTCACTATAACCTTGCTTCGACCACAAGCCAGCCCAGATTCGCTGTATACACTTGCTACATGCCCGTCAGTCATGCAACACAGGAAGATCTGATTCGCAAGAAAGATGCCTTCGAGCGATCTGTTGGCACCACACACTGGCCCAACGCTAGACACACTGGATCTAATGTTGCAAAGCGTGACGGAGAAGACGACCCACATAACCGCTTTGAGCCTGTAAACAAGCCAGTGCTGGATGAGCGTACATTCAAGTTAACTGGAATTCCGTACATAAGGGCTTAGATTACGCTGCAGCTGGGCAAGCCAAGAATCTACCTATATAGCTTACTTTAGATGTAATGACTCAACTGTCGTTTCCAAAATCATGCCACCCGTATTCAAACTGGAGGTAGTTGCCATTGACTATCTTGTAAGCTCTGGAGAATGTAGAATCGGCCTTTGTTCGCTAATTCGAACATATCAGACCTTCTAAAAAGCGCATGTCACATGAGACAGTCAAAGTCAATGTACAACTCGCGCCATAAGAAATTTTTGGAAGATAAACGAAGCACTGGCACATCCATCACTGCACCCTTGATTTTTTTCCACATCGATTGTCTGTACTGTGCATTCCTAAGTTTCCCTGTATATAGCGGACTGGAAAAATGTCTATCCCCATGTATATACTATTCACCGCTGCACTTGAAAGCATATCACAAGCGAAAAAAAAAGTTCAACACCTCGTAGAATCATGATATTACGTGAGATCAGTACCAAATATTCATGTTGTACGTAACTTTCACTAACAAACTACAAGTACACACGTTTAGTTGTCATACACTTTGGCCATCCCCAGGATGATTTCTGGACATCAGAATGCCCGCCCAGAAACATGTGAGACAAGACCAAGCTGTTCGTGCGTTGGGGCAGATATCGACTCAACGAGACATGGAAGGGATTCCCGCTCGCTTTGCTGTTGCCCATTGGCCTGTAAATGCCCTTATACGTTTGCCAAAGATGAAAATAGGGATTCCAAGACAGCCAAAAAGCGCCGTGAGTCCTGCATAGGTGCCAAAAGACCCATCGTATCCGGCATTCTCAATGAACTTGGCTACACCATAGCTGGTGCCGAAGGAAACAAATCCACGGAAAGCTGTAATGACGACAAGCACGGGTCCAGCCCGCGCAGGATACGAATCGAGCAGGTACGTAATCGCAGAGATATTGGCTCCCACGAAGCAAAAGTAGTAGCCCGCATTAGCGAAGACGATGGTGAACCAGTGGAACTTCTCGGGATGTTGACCAGCCTGTCCATACAACGTAGCAGAGATGATGCCTACCATAACTGGAATCCAGAGTACAAGAAGGCGGTTCTCAGGTTCATGCAGGCCACCATGGCGCTTGGCTCGCCATTTGATGATCTTGTCAGAGCCGTTTCCAAGAAGAGGGAGAGCAACAAATGCGACTACTACTTGTCCAGCATTTACATATGAGGCAGCATCGTTTCCCCAATTATAGGGCGGGTGAGTCACAATATTGCCGTATGTTGTTCCGATGGCAATATTTATACCACTGCAAGACCATTAGCTATGTGAAAGCTCCTGTGAAAGGAACGACGCAGTACTTACATCGTCAAACCGTTGAGACAGAATGCCCACAAAACATTAGGGAACAGAAGAATTTGGAATGTGTGCTGTCAAACGATTAGCTTTTCTTGCAAATGATCAGAGTACGAACAATCAGCTGTACTTACGACAAAGCTGTACCAGCCTTCAGCCCAGTCGCATTTTCCAACGAACAAGCGCATGTCAGACCTGATTGTTCGTGGTTGGTAGGTTGTGAAATCCAGCGCCGGTCGCTCTGACAGCTTCACTGGTGTTGTTGCCATTTGTCCTGGTTCTACACCGTCAATATCCGTCGACTGGCCATAGGATGCGAGAGACCGAGGGTAACGACTCTCTGGGACGAGGAATATCGAAACGAGTAGAGTTGCAGCTGAAAGACCTGCGCCCAATCGGTACCAATTCGCAGGGCCGATTGCTCCAGCCAAGGGGGACGCAGCGATAGTGAGAGCAGCTGAAAGTATCGTTTGTATCGCGGATTGCCACATGAGAAATGTACTACGCTCATGCATAAAGTGAATTTCCTGCAGATTGGCATTAGCTGACAGCTTTTGAGCAACCGTCTCTTTGTCTGACCTGGATCATCAAAGGTACCAAAGCCTCACTTTGACCAGTGGCGAGACCCAATACCATTCTCGCACCGAGATGGAAATTGTAGTCCTTTGCTTGTGCAGCCAAAAGAGCCCCAAGTATAAGAACAACTAATGATGCAAGGTATACAGGCCGTCTCCCTATCGCTAAAGCCAGCGGCGTGCTGAAAAGACAGCCCACACCCATGAACATAGACGGATACGTCATGAGAGCGGTGATATCAGCGTAGTCGGCACCATGGGCAGTATACTCCGGGATGTAAAATCCCAGAAGTCCACCGAAGCCAGACACCATCGAAAGACCAAGGGAGGAGACTGCAGTCGTGGTCAGTGTTTGGATCATGCAGAGATGGAAATGGTCTTACATATCGAAACAAGAGCAATGAAGACAATCTTCCTCCATTTGGGCAAGTTAAGAGGGTCTGAAAGAAGAGTCAGGAACCTGCGGTTCATAAAAGGGGCATACTGAATTACCTCTCGGATCGGCACTGGGTGCTGGTACGAGATAGATTTCCTCATCATCGGTGATAGTCACCGTGCCCATAGTTTGAAGCTTCTGAATTCCATTTTTGCTCTCCTCGTCACTCGAGAGGTACTCGAATCTCTCTACCTGCACCTCTGAGGGCTTCGCGTCCTTGTTGATATCCGCCATTGCTGAAACACACCAATATAGGGAAGACTTTGGTAGAACTCAAATGAAATCGTATAACAGATATGACCCGCTCGCCCAATACCAGGAGAGCTTGACAGTGTCACCGCCGGTCTGGAGCATCAAACTACCAGGAGCCCCGTGTCTTAAACACTCCTTGTCTTCCAGGCATATTCCCACCGCTACCGACGGATCTCGGAAGATTCGTGTTTCATACCCTATCAAACTCCACATCCCGTATTTCTTGGTTGTTGATATGTGGCTTGGGACTGGGCGTTGAGTTTCTGGGGCAAGTTTGCGGGGTAGAACCCACGTGTCAACCAAGTCCGGAGAAGGGTACCGTAACCGCACTAGCGCTCGGAGAGTGGGCGATGGCGTTCAGCCACACTTGTTTGTGTATTCATGGCCATCAAGGTCAGGCAGGGATCAATGGCGATGGTCCGGGATCTTATGTGAGCTGGGAAAAGGTACTGTAGTTGGAGAGTTGCGAGAGGATATGGCTCTCTTGACCTCCATACTCCTTATGCTTCAAGGCGTGCTCGTTGATGATTGAATGCATGCTATGGTGTTTCGAAAACTCGTAGATCCATGAAATAGGCGTTGCCAGACGAAGTGTCACTATAGAGTATCGATCACACATCTGACCAAGATCGTAATATTGAAAGCTCAAAACACTTTTTTCTATGTAGCTAGCTATATCGAGACGAATGGCAGGATTATGCGACTGGGAGTATCGGGGCCAATGTGAATCCTGTGCTCTCCCTTGTTCTTCTCATGCTCAGGCCGCTCGGTTGAGAATGCAGTGTACTCTGCAATAGACGGGAATGCACCCGAGACCTGGGGTAATCGTCAGCCATAATCGCAGGGATAAGAGGAACCAACTGAAAGGACTTACCTGAACGCTGATTGATTGTCCTTCTTCAAAATCGACACCCATAGACCAAATTCCAATCTCAAGCTTCACGATCTGACCTGGAGTGATCTTCTCCTCAATATCATGAGGATGGAACGGAAATTGCTCATGGATGGACTTCTCAGGGATAAATCGTCGATGGCTTGCTCGAAGCGTACCTACACTTCCGATGTGCAAGTTTGTACTTTGTCTGTCCTTTTCGGGAATATCTGAGATGCTCTTGATCTCTTTTGGTACTGCTGAGAAAGGGAAGCAGAGGTGCATCATGAGTTCACCATTCTTATCGCGCTTGCGCAATATTATGAAGACATTCATGTCATCGTGAGATGGGCATGACATGTAAAGAATGGCTTTAGGAAGTCCAATCAGGCGTGACTTCTGGGGAAACTTATAAGTAAACTCAGCGATCGACTTTGGGTCCTCGGAATTGTACGATACTACTTCTGTCGAAGATGCTGGTGTCTCACTGAGACCTGATTGAGATAGGTGAAAATGCCGATATTGGGTGTCAGGAATAGGAAAGTCGGCGTATTCGATGTCGTCAATTGCATCTTGATCTCCGAATTGCAATGCTGACCATCGAACTTTAGGAGCTGAAGACTCCCAATCATTTAGAATTCCTTTCAGATAAAAGTCGAAATATTTCTGCAGTTCGTCATGAGAATGCTTGCAACAATACAGCTCGTACCACTCTTGGTATGAACTCCACCGAATCCATTTCTTGTTGTGAGGAATTTCGAGCCATCCTCTGACGGAGCCCATGGTGTGGATACTGCTAAAGTCGCTACCGCTAATGTAAACCGGACATTCGATCTTGGTCATGTCTGGTCGCTTGTCTTCCCAGTAAGCGTTTGAAACTGGTGACCTTCGGTACATCTCGGCCATGTCCTCAATGCCACCATTTGGGTTGTTTGTCTTGATGATGAACTTGGTGATGAGGTCGAAATTGGACATTGAAAAGATTCCGCCACGGCAGAATTGCTCGCGGTAGATATCGCCGGATCCTTCCCAGGGTGCGATTGCAGCGAGATGAGGCGGACGAAGCGATGCGACGTGCCATTGAATGATCGCTAAGGCGGAATTACCGGCCATCCCAACCTTGCCATTACTCCATGGCATCGCCGCGAGCGCCTCAATCACATCGTAACAATCTTCAGCATCCTGAGATCCCATGAGAGGAATAGATCCATCGGAGTCACCTGTGCCTCGAGAGTCGACAGAGACGATGGCATATCCACGTGGACACCATGTGACGGGATCGAGACCCTCAAACTTTTCCAAGCCGCTCAAGGCTTCCTTTGGCACGCAACATTGCCAAACACACATGGGAAGCATGTGAAGTGCCGAGTACTTTTTCCCATAACACGACCAACTCACAACTGCTGGCAGCTTTTCGTCGTCTTTGGCGTCTGCTGGGCGGTATATATCCGCATACAGCCTAACACCGTCGCGGACCTTGATCTCGACATCGTGGTCTATCCGGATGTCACTTTCCAAAGCTCGACCTCCATACGGTCGGGTGCCCTTTTTCACGATCTCAACCTTGCCAGGTGTAAATCCCTGGTAGTTGTTGACACCGATTTCAGGCTGGGATATGCGCTTATACGCAACTTGCGGCAATTGAGCAGGCATGGTATTACTCCCAGAGTATGCGAAGATGATTGAAAGAAATGTCTCCAAGCTCTCAAATCAATGTCAGAGTACGAGGAGGGGCTTGGAGTTGCAAAGATAATGCTTCAAAGACGTGACGCATACTCATAGATATTGCGTGGATGCTCGCATCTCCGCCACATTCCCGAACCAGGTTAGTACCCGCTGCACCTGGTTACTCGCCCGTGCTTGACCGTTCCGCCTCAACATTTGCGCGTTTCCTGCACGTTCGCCCACATTTCCGAGTCGGTAAATGTGGGCATCCCGCGGGGTAGACGTTCCCGAACCCCACATACCTAGGGAATAGCAAAGTGATGCTTTGCGAGAAACATTTAAGACTTTGGGGACAGCGTTGTGGATGTCTTCAAACTAAACCTCATTTCATACAACGAGTTGAACAATCAGTGCTTTGTATTTCTACTCATCAATCAACGCGTTATGGCACCCCATGCAGAAGACCCAAAAGCCGATACGGGTGTTGACCTTATCCAACACGACGGAAAGGCTTATGGGGATTGGCGCGACGATTTCTTTCGCTATGGTTGCGCGATAGTGAAGGGCGTCATCTCGCCAGAGCGGGCCGAGTACTACAAAAAGAAGCAAATTGAATGGCTTCAGTCATTTGATCTAGGCTTCGATCCTAACGACGAATCCACTTGGACCGCAGACCATCTACCTGTCAGCTTCAAAGGTGGCATGTACTTTGCCTATGCAAGCACTCACGAAAAGTTCGTCTGGGAAGCCCGGACAGAACCCAAAGTCGTGGAGACCTTCACCAAGCTATGGGGAACGGACGAGCTCTTGGTCTCCTTTGATGGAATGAACATTACTTTGCCACGACAGAAGGATTTGACTTGGAGCCCGTGGCCACACTGCGATCAAAACGAAAACCGAAAGGGGATGCAATGTGTACAAGGCCTGTTGAATTATCAACCCAACGGCCCGAAGGATGGTGGGCTGATCCTGATGAAGGGCAGTGCAAAACTTTTCGACGAGTTCTTTGCAGAGAAGCGAGAGCAGGATGACCACGAGGATAAGCCACCGCCAGAGGAGGAGTTCAGGGACCTGTTTATCTTCAAAGAAGAGGATGTGAAATGGTTTCAAGACAGAGGGTGCACATTGCAGAAGGTCAATCTAGACCCTGGTGACTTGGTAAGTACTTCATGGATATCATCTCATGCTTTTACTAACATCCACATAGGTACTCTGGGACAGCAGAACGATGCACTACGCTGCTCATCCTCAAGGTGATTTGATCCGACACGTGCAATACATCTGCATGACACCACGGAAATTCGCAAAGGAAGAGGATGTCAAGCTAAAGGCGGAGTTATTCGAAAATTTCCAGGGTACGACGCACTGGCCCCACTGTAATATTCATAAGGCGGGCCCGCCACTTCGGGATGGTAAATTGTGTCCAAAGAACAGGAGTGAGCCATTAGAAAAGCCGGTCATCACCGATCAAGTTTTGAAGTTGGCTGGGGTAAAAGCATACTGAATGAAGAACAATGTGTTTCTTTGCTTTTAGTCAACGATTCCAGCTACATCTGTATCCTACTTCCTTTATGCTTGATAGAATGAACCTCACATATCACCACGCCATATGTTACTATGGAGAGAGATTTAGCTTGCCCTCACTTTTGATTAAGTTAGGCGTGATTGTAGGCCGAGGGTTTCAAGCTCTGTGACGAGATGATTCTATCAAGCTGGAGAATGTACTGCTAAACTATTACCTATCTGAATTATGAGCAACGCGTACGGACTTTGTCAAGTGCAGAAACAATCAATGTGAGATTGAAGACATGACGTTGGGTCTGAACTGCAGGAAGACTTAAAACAGTGGCCAAACAGAACTCGTTTTGGTATTCATTACACCAATGAGACAGCAAACTTTGCTCTCACAAGCCGTATATTACCTCCATTGGAAGAATAATTAATATACGTAATTTGGAAGATCCGGTTCAATGCTGCCCTGATACTCATACGAATTTGAAATTGCATCTGTCCTAGATTACATAGTACTCTTTGTCGAAGGATTTATCAAAGACTTTAAACCCATGTGGTTTAGGGAGATCGCCAACCTAGACCTCACTAATCTAGGCTTACGTTTTAAATAGGCTACTTGCCCAGAGCCAAGAAGGGCATGAACTCAAAACTTGGCCTTAGAAGTATCGGGTGCGCCATATACTTAGCCCTCACGTAACGCACATATGGCCATTGCTATCGCAATTGGCATCACATTCTGTACAGGCATCGCCTACTCAGTCGTCTTGATGTTTAGCGTGTAAGACCACGGCACGCTTGCCGCTACCAATACTGGCCTTCCCCTGGTAGAGCTTTTCCGCCAGGCTACACAATCAGCAGGTGGTGCTTTTGGACTTACCATGATACTTTTCGTCGCGATGGTCCCATGTGTTATATCCTGTCAGCTTTCTACTTCCCGAGTCTTGTGGATCTTCGCTCGAGATAGGGCTATGCCTTGGTTAGCGACATGGGCACGCGTCAGCTCGCGCTTTGGAGTACCCTTCAATGCGCAACTACTCATGGCAACCACAAATGCAGCACTGGAATATCTCTATCTTTGCAGTACGACAGCCTTCGCCGCGATGCTAGGGTCTACAGTTACCGTTAACAACGTCGCTTACTTCATTCCAATCTTTACCAACCTACTGACAGGTAGGCGCAATATATACAAAGGTGCCTTTCACATGGGCAAATGGGGCTTCTTAGTCAATGTCATTGCCATTGGCTGGCTCGCTTTTGCTATCGTTTTCTTCAGCTTTCTTTATTACGTGCCCGTCAAGGTTGAAAACATGAACTACACTTGCATTGTACTTGGCTCCTTGCCAATCTTGACCATAGTATTTTGGTTCTGGGTTGGAGAAACCTACACAGGAGCTATGTCGCGTGTGGATAAATGAGGGCAATATTGAGGCTCAATGATTTGGAATAAAAAGGACCAATAGCATTCGGGCGTCATAGTTATTGCACGAGTCAAACGACTACGAAATACCTTTTATATCCTCAAAGTGAGTAGTATCGCAAGAAAGCGACGTGATCAGTTGCTAGCTTCAAGACTCAGCCGAATACCTTTGAACGCACCAACGGTACTACAGCATCCGAATCAAACGCCTTCATTACTTTGCGTGAACTGAATCAAGCCACGGCATTTCACTTAGTTGATCACGCGATGGATATTGGAAGCGGGAACTTGATGATGCGCTAGTAATGGGCATTGTCATTCGAGAATCCAGTGACAATATTTATAAATCCAAAGAAGCATCAACCCAGTCCTCTTCCATCATTGAGAAACCATGGCACTTATTTCATATGTTGCTCGGCCGTCGTCTGTGGTAGAGCAAGCATTCAAAAAGTCGGCTTCCAAGATCTTCAAGTGGAATTTGCATCCATCCAACATCGCGTGCTGGTCCTGTGCGTTCAACAAGTTTAATCGTTGTTGTCGCATTTTCATTACGTGTTGATTGTCGCGCATAGGTGTGATGCTCTCGAATCGTGGGTGACTAGGATCAGCATGTGGGGATTCTCACCCACAACTGGTGAAACTGAAAAAATAGCTGTAATTGCCACAGGTATCTATTATGTACCACTTTATTAGCGCTGACAACTCAATCTTTGAAAGTAGCGGTGGTTTTCACGACGAGCTATTATCTGCTGGATTGGCCTTCCGGCTTTACTAGTTGTGTGAGAGGTGTTGTGGTGCTTGGCAAACCAGGCAGCATCCAAACACGATGTATATAGGACCTAAACACACCTGGCCTCAGACAACGTACGTAGCACACAGAAACATTCCACCAAAATGACCAATAGAGAAGCTCGGCGCGAGATTTGCGAGGACGTCATTCGACGCTCCCCCGAAATTGCAGCATCGACTCCAGGTGGTTCACTTGTCAGCTTCTTCATTCCCCACCAGCTTCCTCCTCTATCCAAGACTTCGCCTACATATCCCAACTTGGTCTTGAAAAAACCCATCGAAATTCACAACAGCGATTCGTTCGCACTGGCAAGACAGCTCTGGAAGAAATCTGTAGCCCAGGCTGCCAACAGCAAAATCGGCGTACTCAACCTGGCGTCTGATCAACAACCAGGTGGCGGGTGGCGTTACACCCTCGGTCACACGCAAGAAGAAGCCCTGTGCTACTCGTCTACTCTTTATGTCACGTTGAAACGAGAATGGTATCCGTGGCCCAACATTGGTCCAGGATCCTGCTGTGGCATCATGTCGCCTGATGTGGTTGTGTTTAGGGCACCCCTGGACCAGGAACTCGTCGAGTTAACGCCACAAGAGCGATTTACAGTCGCTGTGATGACTGCTGCGGCGCCTCGCTTTCCCGCTCTGTCGAAAGATAGAAACGAGTTTGCTGATGCGTCTGTATTGGAGAACCTCAGAGAGAGGATCTTGTTGGTGTTAAGGATGGCTGCTGAGCACCGTGTTACAAGGCTCGTTCTGGGCGCAATGGGATGCGGCGCGTATGGGTGTCCGCCCAAGGTGGTTGCGCAAGAGATGAAGCAAGCACTCGCGAAAGATGAGTTTGCTGGATGGTTTGAGGAGGTGACTTTTGCCGTCTACGCATCTGGTCCGCAAGGACAAAGAAACCTCGCTACTTTTCGAGAGGTGTTCGATGAGGCCTAGATGTCTTCTCGTAGAATATTCATACCTGTAAATACTCAGGACACGACATGGATGATGGAAAAGATATTGTTATAATTCATTGGTCGAGCAAGGTGTCTCTATAATTGTTTAAAGACGCTGAAGTAACTACAAGAAGAAAAATTCAACCGTTTGAATTGTGCGCTCAGAAGCCCTTTACATGTCGTCTACTTCCTCATGTCTCCAATACCAGCTGAGCTGGCTCGCCAACCAAGCCAAAGCGTTTAGCATCCGCCGTGTTCTCATCGTCGCCAGTAGGCCGGCTGCTTCGATCATCTAGATTTTGCCGACACCAGCAGTGTTGCTAATGCTCGAGCTTGCCGCCGAGGCGCCAGCAACATTTTTGCCGTTAAAGTTGACGAAGAATGACGTATCTGATCCGGAAAGTGAACCACTACTGCCGAAAGCGTTGAGCTGACAATTGTGTCCCAGGTATTGCTTGCAAGCAGCGTTTGCGCCAGTAGAGGGCGAAGCAAAGAACTGACCGGTGTTGGCAAGCAGCGGAGTAGCAACATTCTGGAACACGTTTCCCTCAGCAACGACCTTGCCTCCAGATTCGTTGTCAAATGCATGACCTGTGTTGCTGTAAAAGTAGTTGTTCACTGCATGCAAGAGTGTGTTGCCACCAACTTTAGGACTGCGGCCGGAAGTGTGGTGGATGTAGTTGCCCTTCAGTGTGATGAGGTCAGAGGAGCCGAGAAGCAGTATGGTCCAGTAGTGACGACCGTTGCAAGTCGCGGACCATGAAGTCGATCCATCGAACTCTGTGTTGGAGACTGTTACCCTGTTTGACGCTCCGTATCCTGCTACGAACATTTGGCGGCCAATGAGGGAGATCTTACAATGATCTAATGTACTCATGAGAATAGGGAATTAAAGACAGACTAAGGGTGATACGTACCGATCCACACCAGGTCAGCGCCGTCGAGGGTGATAGCGTCTCCGCCCCAGATGTATTGTGGATTGAGATCAGTGATGTGAACGTTTTGGATGATGATGTTCTTTGCTCCATTTGCAATGCGGAGGCCCTTCCCACGAATAACGCCTCTGTTGCCAACACCAATGATGGACTTATTGGAGCCCAGATTGATAGCAGAGGTTCCAGCGGTATCGTATTTGACTTGAATGCTCGTAGCACCGGCTCCAGCATTGCCATTGGTGCACCAGTTAGCATTGTTGATGGCGTCCTGTCCTCCATTGCCAGGACATTTGTTGGATGCAGGACGGCAGCCTGTCGCGGTAGTGGTACCTTCTGTACCTTTGAAGTTGAACTCGCGGTCTAGGACAATGCATCTGGCGGTGCTGTCGGTAAGCCAAGACTTAAGTTGAGCGACTGAAGAAGGGATTGCGCATGCGGCATTGCCACCTCCGGTGGTGCCTTTGCCGAAGCCTTCAGGTGTACCTTTGACGCCGTATGCTTGTCGCTCGCCAACGACTGCGGCGTTGGCAGTACAGGCAGTTGCGAGTGCAAAAAGGGAGAACTTCATGGTTGGGTCAGGCCTGCAAGTGCAGATCGTGTTCCTGTTTCAACGTAAACAGAGTGTATAGAAGAGGCTGTTGAAGTGAAATGGATGTTACCAGAGAATCAAAGCCTCTTAACCATTTGCAGAGAGCTTCATTTCCAGCTAGGTGGAGCACTTCTGGCAAATTGTTCCGAAGTCCATGCAAGCCGCAATCTCGATTTCTGTAGACAGTAGCGGATTTCCACAAGTTGGCACAAGCGTTTCCACTACTAGGACGGAGAAATGAACGACTGGCAGCGACAAGACACTATAGGAGAGGATCCGCATACTAACCCGCAGTGGAAAAGCGAACAACGTAGTCGCAAACGCCTCCATGGGCGCTTCAACAGGAGAAACGTAAGTATATCTGGCACTGTCTGCTCCTGAGCTGTATTCTCAGCCTGCCTTCTGTAATAGGGTTGAGCCAGAGAACGAGTCTCCGCGCCCACATCATCCACACTTGTATTGGCACGAAGAAATGGTTATACAAATGATAGGCGACACGAATGCGATATTCAATCACATGTTGATCGCCTGCCCATTTCTTCTCTCCTTGTCTTCTGTAGCCATCTCACAGATAGAGGCGGTCAGTTGATCAGACTTCATAACGAAGTCGTTCTTAAGCGGTGGAAGAATGCTGTGGGTTCACGCCCTGTCATTGCAGGAGGAATGTGGGACACCCAATTGCGACCATTCGTCTCCACACTCTGTTTAGCGCCGGGACGCCAAGTGCCGAGGCTAAGGTACCTGCTCTAAACAGTCTCAAGCATGTCTTGGCATTGGCGATACGCATCCGCGGTTCGGAAGAAGGCTTGCCACGCGAATACATCACGTGGACACAACTAGTCCAGTATGCTAGTATTTTCTTTGTTCGTTTATTTGTACATTCATATCCATCGTTTGACCAATATCAGGTGTCTATCGCACTGATGAATGTGATGCGGAACACCATATACTTACACATAATTCCTATCTGCACAGCTCTGGATCATGCCCTTGTTAGTCGCCTCATACTCGACAAGTTCCACCTTGCTGTCTTTCTCTACAGTGTTCGCCTGCACAAACACCTTTCGAGGCGTCTTCTTCTTCAACACTGCCGGTCTGACCATGTTCTCATAAAAGGGCTCAACGGTTGTAATCTCATCGTACATGCGCTTGGCAGCGTCGACGTCTGCAGTGGCCTTGTAGATGTGCAGCTTTTGAAGGTAGTCGTCCACTGCTGGCCGGCCAAGGTCAAGAATGCGGTCACGCTCAAGGCGAATCGTGAGGTCCGAGAGGTCGTCCTTCTCCCATTCTAATTGACAGAACTCAACGCCAGCATTGAGGAAAGTCCGCAGGATAGAGAAGCGCGCTTGCATATGGGCCTGCCCCCACTTTCGGCTCTTGGGGTCCCAGAACTCGAGAGCGGCGACACCAGCGCGTGCCATCTGGAGGTATGCTGTATACAAGACGTCACCGGCCTCACTGTTCATATCGACCTTGCCATCGCCGAAGCCAAACAGCTGGAGTATAGGAAACTCGCAAGATAGCGCCATGGCGACGCACTCGGCGCGGCATTCTTCGTATGAGGCGGCGATAGCACCAAAGGTAGAGCCCCAAGTTTGGCCGGGCTTGTACCAAGTCTTGATTGGTTGGCCGCTGAGAGGCGAAATGGGTGGGTTCTCCTTGTCAAAGTTGAAAACACCTGGTTCTGTCTCCTGCAGCAGCTTGCCACAACCATGGCCGAGCAGCTCGTGCAGTCCGACCTGAACTTCAAAAGCCGGATCACGGTACTTCTGGTAGGTCTCTAGATCGCGCTCTTTGATAAAGGGCACTTGCTCGTTTGGTGCTTTGGCCGAAAGAATGTTTCCCAACGATACGTTCTTGAAACCAAAGTTTTGCCGGATGTCGTCGTAGTTGGGAATGTTGATGCCAGCAGGGATCCTGTTGTCATGTCAGCAGATCGGCGAGCAGCATGCGATGAGCCTAATATTTACCCGCTACCAGCAAACGTCAATACCTCAAGAGAGGTGAAGTCTGGGCTCAAGAACTTGTCTTTCTCGAATTCTTTATCCCATGGCAACAGAGGGATGTATTTGGGTGCAGTCTCTACCAGTTTTCCAAACGCTCGTGTGCGCTCTTTATTGACCATGGCAACGAATCCTTCCCACTCTCCACGGATACCGTGAGGATCGCGATACGTTTCTATGAATCCAATATCCGATTCGACCTGCGGCCCCTTGTCCTGCACCCATGCCATCTGGCTCTTTTTGAAGGCCTGCAGTGAGCCACTACGGAAGCTCTTTGCGTACTCGTCCATCATCTGTACTTGATGTTCGTTGGCGGCATATTTCTTCGCCTGCTCGATGTGATGGGCGATGGTGTTCATTTCCTTAGAATAGTCGCCAAACACAAGCTTGATCTTGGCTCCGTCGTCCGTTGTCCATTCACTTTCCTTCAGATCGCGCTGCTCTGCCGGTGGGTTGTCCAGCGCCGAAGCAATGAGGACTTGAAAACCATCCCCCTCCTTTTTGATTCTAGTGTTCTCTGGGAGCAGGCCCTTGCCTTCGAGGAAGTCGCTGACCTTGGCTATCTCCTCGTTGGTGATGTTGGGACTGTCGGGGTAATATGTAGAAACGTGGCCTGCACCCGGGTAGCCGAGATGCAGCTTGGCGACGTCATCTCCTGCATGTATTGAGTCCTTGAACTTTTCGTATATGGCGAGTGCTTCCTTGGAAACAGTGGCAAGAGCCTTGAGCTGGCGTGGTGGAAGTCGGGGCACGAATTTGGAGTCGCCAAAGGATTTGTAGTTGCCCAGGTTGCCGAGGAACTGGGCCGAGTAGTCAAGGTAGGCATCTATGTCCTCCTGAGAGAGACCTGCATCCTTGGCAAGAGCGGCGTAGTCGCCCTTTGCGTGCTTGTGCAGGGCGACGATGAAATCGTAGATGTGTTCCGACTCGGGCGAGACTTGGCGAAGGACGATTCGCGTTCCGGCAAAGCAGGCGCTGCGATACGCGTCAGTTTGTCAGATACAATAGGACTAGACGCATCTCCAGGGCTGTATTACACAGAGAGATGGTGAGCGTAGAGCTTCTCCTTGTCGCTCAATGCCTCGAAGTGGGGCTTGATGGCCAGCGGCACAATCGTGGGCGGGCTGTCAGCCAAGTATTGTTTGAGTGTCTCGGCCTCTATGGACGTAGACATGGCGGATATGGCTGCTTGTGAAGGGTAAGGGATGTGAGGGAAGTTTGGGATAACCACTGTGCAGTACAGGACGAAGCTGCGAGCAGTTGTCGTGGATTCATGGGCCCAGGCGGCGGGGAGCTGATGCAGGGCGCGCCTACCAGCTGGTAGCTTTGGCGGGGTACCCGTCGCCTCGGCCCCTCTCCCATGCTAGTAACCATCATCCTTGCCACCAGTATCCCTTATTCCTTGCATTCAACATCACACCATTCATCTTGTCACTCTGAATACCGTGTACATTACTAGCTATCTAATCTACACCTTGGCCATTGCCCTGAGATACTGTTGGCTATGAGGGTAGTCGACATAGCCTACAGGCGTCTTGGGAGTGTAAAAGACACTGCGATCGTACTTGGTCAACGGCACGCTCTCCTTGACACGGAACACCAGGTCCGGGTTGGCTACAAAGTATCGCCCAAAAGCAATAATGACATCGTACCCTCTGTATGTCTCATCCACCGCGTGCTTTGCTGAATCCGGCAGAAACCCGCCTGCGAGCATTACAGGGGTGGTATTGTTCCATTGCTCAATCATCCAGCCTACAGTCTTTTGTCCCCCGCAACTAGAGTCGTCATTACCCGTGATGCGAGCCTCGATGAGATGCAGATATGCGAGACCCAGCGGTTTCAGTTGTTCCAGGACATAGCTGAATGTTGGCTCCGGCTCGTCCATTAGCATGCCGTTGAAGTCACTGTACGGACTTAGACGCATGGCCGTTCTCTCGGCCCCAATCGCAGCGGCCACTGCTTTGGTCACCTCTAGGTGGAACCTCGCGCGCTTTTCGATGCTTCCTCCCCACGCATCAGTTCGTTGGTTGCATGTGGACTGGAGGAATTGATCGGGTAGATAGCCATTTGCACCATGGATCTCAACGCCATCAAATCCCGCAGCAATGGCATTCTTTGCCGCTGCTGCATACTCTCCTATTGTCGTCCAGATCTTCTCTTCCGTCATTGTCTCTGGCGTCTGGCTCTCAGGACTGACTGGAACAGCGCTTGAAGAGATTAGTGTCAGGCCCTCTTCCTTTACGACCTGGGCATTGGCAGTACGCCCCTGATGCCAAAGCTGGCAATAGATCGTGCAACCCTTGGCGTGCACTGCATCCGTAATTTCTTTCCAGGCAAGAATTTGAGCGTCAGACCAGATGCCTGGTGCATTGCGACAACCAATGGCGTTTTTCGAGACAATTGTGGCTTCGCTGACTATGAGTGTACCTGGGACACATGCTCTTTGCTCGTAGTACTCTGCGAGATCTCGTCAATATGTCTCTTCTCGCAAGGCATGCCAATAGCCTTTACTCTACCTTTGTTGAGCGGTGTTGCTTTGTGATCGTCGTCCATACGATACCGAGTCAGTGGCGCCATCGCTATGCGATGCTCTAGCCTCACTGGCCCTACTGTCAATGATTGGAAAAGGCGCGACATGGTTATCTTTGCTGACGGTACAACTACACAGCAAACAGACTATCCATCTTTTTTGCGAGCGTACAGCTCCGTTATATGACTTTGCTTCCATCAGGCAAGCCCACCTATCACCACGGACAGTAAAACATTTTATCGCCATTAGTAAGAAAAGCTTTGCATTTCAATTGATCACTGGGGTCATCTCGGCAGACAACGCCCAAAGTCTTGTCTGGCACGTCCCAAGCCTGGTTACGATGCCGAAAACTCGGCGTGATCTCAATCGAGTTAAGATGTGCCTTTCACATCTCGGATCCACGATGACGATAAACGTTGGTGTGTGGGTCCAGCATACGTCGGCTCAGGACGTGCCGAAAGCATGGCTACAGCCACGCTACTACGCCCCCACCACCCTGCTATCGGACACGCCCCTCTCCACCATATCCTTACGGAATCTCAGCATGTAAGAATTTCTCACGGCTCCGTGGTTTCTTATGCTGTCGCATAGTCGGCTGCGGACCGTTTCCTGAAAGGGATGTAGTAGCAAGCATACTTTGTCATAGAATAAGTTCGTTCCGCGCGGGAGGTTCCCGAAGCCTATGTTTGTTTCAACGAGAAGCTAGCCATCATGTTGGGAGCCACCTTCGCTATCCAAACGCAATATCTCTTCGTGTATTGATATGATTTTCCAATGTACAACAAGTCCGAGACAGCTCCAAGTATAATGATGAACGTGCAGGTCGACCCCAACGATACAAACTCGGCACATGGCCCGCAACAAGAAGACTCTCGACTTGACGGTACTCCGGACAAAACGAAAGCTAGTATGAGCAACTTATGCTGCCCGACAGCGCCAGAATTGAGTCATCCCAACGACTCGGCTACATCGAGAGCGGAGCAAGATTCAGATGATGAGAGCGATGCGGCATCCGTGGGCGGTCAAAGAAATACTATGACCTCTACGCAACTCAGAATCGCAATTCCTGCACTTTCTGTTTGTCTCTTCGTTTCCTTCATCGACCAGACCAGTGTTTCGACAGCAACTCCAGCGATCGCTATTGATCTCAATACCGGAACTGCGACCTCGTGGATCGGTACCTCGTTTCTGATAGCTTCAACTGCGTTCCAACTCATCAATGGCCGTCTCTCCGATATATTCGGTCGAAAGAATCTACTGCTTATCAGTCTTACGCTCATGGCGCTGGGGGATCTTGGCTGTGGTTTTGCCCAGTCTTCGGTTCAGCTATTCGTATTACGTGCCATTGCGGGCATTGGTGGCGGCGGAATCAATAGTTTGGCCATGATCATTGTGAGCGACATTACCACTTTACAGAATCGTGGAAAATATCAAGGTACGAGAGTGCGTCGAGTCCAAGCCATTGTAATCGACTAAATTCTTGCTCTCAGGTTGGCTGGGTGCAGTGATTGCTCTAGGCAATGGTGCTGGTCCTTTCCTTGGAGGCGCTATTGTTCAAGGGGCCACATGGAGATGGGTATTCTGGATGGTTCCCATGCTAGCCATCCCCACATCCATGGTCATTCTGTTCTTCTTGCCCTTGAAGCATCGATCCGGCGATCACCTCGAAAAGATGAAGAAGATCGACTACGGCGGCATGATGCTCAACGTTGCCTCCACGCTCCTCTTGCTCATACCCTTGTCCGGGGGTGGTGTCACCTATGCGTGGAGTTCTGCATTTTTCATTGCCTGCACTGTTACTGGCGCGGTTTTGGGGTTCCTATTCGTACTCTACGAATGGAAGCTTGTAACACTCCCAATCATGCCACTCCGTCTGTATCGCGCCCCTCATTGTTGGGCGCTTTACTTGCAAACCTTCCTCATAGGACTTGCGTATTTCGGCAATCTCTTCTACCTTCCCATTTATTTTCAGTCGGTCCGGCGGTACTCACCTCTGGCCTCTGGTGCGTTGATCCTACCGGTCATCATTACGTCCTCTTTTGCATCCATCGCATCTGGCCAGTACATGAACCGGGTTGGGAGCTATATGCATTGCATTGCTGCGGGGTTTTCCCTCTGGACTCTGGGAAATGGACTCACCTTACTTTTCAATCGAAACACCAGCCTCGCGGTGCTCATCGTTGCGCTCATTGTGGAAGGTGCTGGCATTGGCCTCACGCTTCAGCCCACACTCGTGGGCTTGTACGCGAACGGCCGTAGCGAGGATCGTGCTGTGACAACCGGATTGCGCAACTTTATTCGCACTATTGGTGGAGCATTTGGTCTGGTCATCTCTGGAGTCATTCTGTCGAACACGCTAAGTCGAGATTTATCGCGACGGCGCTTCGTGTCAGAAAGCTTGATGAGTCAATTGACTTCCTCAACCTACGATCTTGATCAATTCGGTCTTACGCCAGAGCAACAAGAAGTTATTTTCCGCGTGTACATGCTGGGATTGCATTACATATTCATTTTTTTCACAGCATGTTCAGGGTTGAGCCTTTGTTTGACATTTTGGGTCGGAAACACGAGCCTAAAAGCACCAAAAAAACTCGACGAAGAAGAGGCGGCATCCGCGAGCACTAAGGTAGGTTTGCATGGGCGTCAGTCTATCCATGGTCAGGATGTTGATATTGAGGTAGAGACTCCGGACGAGAAGGACGCAGGGAAAAGCGCATACGATAAAGACAAAAGCAGTTCATTGTAATTACCTAAAGGATTTTATAGAAATGACAATGCATCTTGGCATGTTAATAAAAGCTACTTGACTATACATACGTATAGTCTCATGCAACATTGCTCAGAAGCTTAGAGATTATCCTTGAGCAATCTCAACATGAACTACTCCCAAGATCGAAAGACGGGCCTGGATGCACCAGTTCGATATAGTGGCCTTTTTGGAGTACAAACATCGTGGAGTTGTTGTCTCAAAATGAAGACCATTGTGTTTTTCTCGACTCAGTCACCGTTGCAAACTTGAGCGAGAATGATAGGGCTTCGCGTCGGGGTAATCTGCCGGGTGCGTGTATGATTGACGCTGTACATACAAAATTCGATATTCTTTAGTCATACAGAAGAAATGATCCTTATGGGAATTCCTATTCAGGTAGGTTGCAGTATGGCCCCACAAAAGCCCATGCCTTATCAGCGGCCCCGGATTGGTCTACCCCGAGCAGCCTGGCACCCCTCTTCTGGAGCAACGTTGTACTTGCGGGTCATTCGAAGCCGATGCCTCCAAATCCTACACCGATAACATGATAACGCCTTGGTCCATCAAGATGCCCGGCCGCACGATAGGCTTTTGTCGTGAACGACGGCAAAGTAGAGCATATCACGGATTGCGTTACGACTCCACGCATGACGGCTGATAGTCGCGTGGAGGAACACAGCAGCCAAGCGCTTGTATACTGCGATCGAATACTTAGCCTCTGCTTGATAGACTTGCGGATACTTTTTCGATCAGCATTTTGACATCCGTCCTTCTATACTGACACTTCTGTCGTACCACACCAACTAAACCATCATGCCTGAAGTCTATGCCGCACACCCTCAATACGCATTCCCTAGAAACTTCAAAGGGTATGGCGAGAAAGGCCTCCCAGGGCTGAAATGGCCAAACAATGCAAAGATAGCAGTTTCGTTCGTCATCAATTATGAAGAGGTCATTACCGTCGCCCCATAACTGCCCATTGAAACAACCTAACATATCATCTAGGGTGGAGAACGCTCAGTTATCAAAGGGGATGGCGTTTCCGAGATCAATCTTCGCGAATACCCTGCCCAGCAGAGAACCAATGAGCGCGACTACAACGGCGAATCCGAGTTTGAGTACGGCTCTCGCAGTGGTTGGTGGCGCATGTTCAAGCTCTTTAATGATTACAAGATGAAATTTACGCTCTATGCTGTCGGCTCGGCTGTCGAGGAGCAACCCGAGGCTGTGACGCGGTCTGTCGAAGAGGGCCACGACATTGCGTCTCACGCATATCGCTGGATCGACCACTACAACTTAAGCGTTGAGGCAGAGAAGCAACATATCAGAGACGGCATCACGGCCCTGAAGCGACTCTCAGGATACGCACCCAAGGGGTGGTATTACGGGCGACCTTCCCCGCAGAGTAGAGCCTTAATCCCCCTGGTCTACGAGGAAATGGGTGAAGAGCTCCTATGGGCTAGTGACACCTACGCCGACGATCTTCCTTATTGGACAGACCTGCCACATGAGCGCGACAGCGCGAACCCTAAGGGCTGTTTGATGGTCCCCTATAGCTACGACTGTAACGACTTTAAGTTTCACTGCCAAGGCACTGGGTTCCGCAGCGCAGGCGCTTTTTACGAGCATCTTAAGAATGCGTTCGATGTGCTATATGAAGAAGGTGAAGCGGGCACGCCAAAGATGATGACTATCGGCCTACACTGCCGCATCATCGGAAGGCCGGGACGGTTCAAGGCGCTGCAGGATTTTGTGAAGTATATTTCGGAGAAGGAAGGTGTATGGGTTGCGACAAGGACGCAGATAGCAGAGGCTTTCAGGGAACAGTTTCCTTATAAGAAGGGTCAGCTTGCGTAATTGGTTGTACAGTAGGCGGTAAATTACATGTTCTTATTTCAAGTTTCGAATCCATCTTCCAGATACGGAATCGAAGAATGAGAAATTGTATACCACTAGCTCAACATCATGTTGTGCGCTTGTAGCAAGTAATGACAGCGGTTTGGTAACGACAGTCGATATTAGCTCAGCCATTCTCATCTACTGATATCCTCCAAAGCTCCATTGATTGATATCCATCATCTTATGGCCTTGGGTCTGCATTGCTGCATCTTGGATTGGATCTACACCATAACATCCCGGGCCCTCAGAAGGGGTCCACCCCATTTCGGTCTGCCCAGAGCCAATCCCATCGACCCTCATAGCCACGTTTGGTAGTTGTGTTGGCCCATCTGCGACCATCTCGTTCCACATTCTCCAGCCCTGCCATCCTCCTGGCGCTTCTTCGTCAACCTCCATAAAGGCTTCCTTAACAGCATCAGTTACCATGTGCGACAATGTAGGCTTGCTGCCACGCCTGAACCCAGATGACACTTCTTCGTAACTGTTCCCTTGTCTTGGTGGGGATATATTTCGGATCGTAGGTTCTGTGTCCATATCAAGCTGGAGGGGTCGAGAACCATTCATGTGTAGCTTTGAGGTGGATGTTGCGTTTACAACTGTTTTGAATAGACTCCCCGACAGTGCATCGAATATATCGCGATACTTGACAGCACCAGGCCACTTTTCACCAAATATGGTTAATATCTGGGAACATGCCTGGGTAGCCTCGAGAGCATCGTAGGAAAAGAGCGAACGATCGCGCCAGATGCAGTATACCAGCGTCAGTCCAGCTACAAAACAAGAGTGCAGAGATATCATAGTGTACGTCAGGGTTCGGTTCTGACTTAGTCGCTTATAAGCATTGCATACGCTGGCTGCAGAGCGTGCACAGGTGATGAAGCGTACATCCGAAGTGTCTAGCGTAGGGAGGAAGACGGTGAAAAGGAAGAGCATTGCTTTATGATACTGGAGACTATAAAAGTCGCGGGCATCGAGATACGCGCTCTCAGGGTCGTACATCCACGTGATTTTGTTTTCTTGCTTTGGTGTTCGAGGGCAGGTTTGCAGCCATTCATCCAGATTATCGCGGATGGTAGCCATCTTTTGGTCAAGCTTTACCCGCTGTTCAAATGTTCCGCCCAGGACATCCCTGTCCACGCGGAAGACTGTTTTGTGGATACGTGACTGTATTTGGTCGAGCTTGATCATGTGTATGAAAGGCTCAATATTTGACCACTGGGGCTGATGTGCATCTGGAGCATCTTGATGCGTCAAATCCCAAAACTCGGGACTCGTACTAGGAAGCTTCGAAGAATCAGTCGCCCAAGGTTCGTATCGATCAAACAGATTTACATACCTCAACGTTGATATCCCGATCAGCAATAGCAAAAGCTCGTCCAAGCACGATGCTAGAAATCCTGTCGAGACAATAACACGCCCAAAATGCTCGGCGTCGGATTTCGGCATCTCTTGCGTGCTGAGGAGAGAGTCCCGAACTTCTCTTCCTATGCAAACCCATCTCTATGCAGACAGAAGTTGCATACCGGATTTGAGACCAGGCCCCTGCTCCATAAGGAGAGCGCTGTCCGTGTATGCCCAACAAGATGAGAAACTGAACGGTTGCTAAATTATGCTGATCTAATATGTAGTCCATTGGTTCTGTTGCTGCGACGAGATGATGCTAAGAAGAGTCAGCATAGTTCACCACTGCATAAGTTGATTCGACTTACTTCAGAATCAACACCACACGGCTTTTGCGTCAAGGACAGAAAGCGAGCTGAGATAGCGTATATGAGATGAAATATGCTGCGCTCAATGATAGACAATGCACCCTGAATGTACTGCTTCTCAAAGAGTTTTGTGTAAACCACACGGTCAAGTAATGGCCAGCGCGTATGTACACGTTCGAAAAACACATCAAACAGCATACGTGCCTGTTGCCGTTCTGGAAAGTCGATAATATGATCATCAGAGTGCGCAGATTCAGGAGGTGGAGGCGGTCTCGCAGCCAGAGAGGTGTGATTCGTCTGGTTAGCATGACGATTGGCTGTTTTCTTGCTTGTGCCTCGAAAGATTGAAGATTGTATAATACGAGCAATAGTAGCACCAGAGCTGGAGCCAACATAGAGAGGTTCAGAGGTTGTATCAGTACTTCCAGACGCGCACAGGGAGAGGTAGGCTACGCCATCAACAAGAGAAGTCCTCTCCTCACCACCAACATCATCTGAGAAACAGTCAGCTCGAGATTCGCGACGTGATTCAGTGAACTGTGGTTGACGGATTGGAGGTTCTTCGGCAGCCATGGCAGATGCAGTGTGGAGTGTCTCTGAGCCATTGTCATAATGATCTGCCGCATGATCCGGTAACCGGGCCTCCAGAAACGCAATTCGCTCTTCCAAGGCATTGATATATCTAGCCAGTCAGATACTCAACACAAATTTTCCCAAGAGAGTTTGTCGGAGACCTACGCCGACTTCCCACCAGGATACTGGGGCCGCAGGGTTTTCTCATATGCACAAGCTACGCCAGCTCGTTCGCAAGACCGGCATACTGGGCTCGCGCCGTCGCACTACAACTGGCTTAGTCAAGAGGTATCTTGGTAACCCTCAAATGACGTACCCGTTGCTTTCTCCGCTTACACCTCTTGCAGGCCAGTGCCACTCGAGACTTCCTTGCTGCATAGGGCTGTGAACCGGCATTTGCGGCATTGGATGTAGTCTCTGTAGCAGGAGGTGATGTGGCTACATGATCGTTTGCCGATCCAGAGTGGCTCAAGGGGCTTTCGGGATAAGGTTGCGACATGACCGCTTTGTCGGGAACATGGAGTGTAGTCGAAAGCTTTCTGCCTCTCGACTCAGACCGGCACCATCTAGAGCCATTGCGCCGCACGTGGAATTGTGGAGTAGGACAAGCGGAATCCAGAAGCCGATGAGCTTCTTATCGTGACTTGCTCAAGAGGGAGAAGATAAGACGTCATGTGATCTTATCTGCAGCATCGTTCCCTCTTGTGGGGGAACTCCAAGCCAGCTCGATAACGCTAACGTTGCCATCAGAACGATGCCGCAAGCCTCGACTGTATTCCTATCTCAGCCCCTGTTCGTAGTCGCATCCTGAAGGCTTGGTAACACCTAGCAGGCGTATTGCAACATGTCACGTCGGCTGAAAACGCGCCGACAGAGGCGACAGCCAGAAGCTTGGCCAGTTCTACCCATGATTGGCGTGGGCTGCGTGAACAACCTGGGGTCAGGTCAAGATTAGTCAATCGACATATGA
This sequence comes from Curvularia hawaiiensis, assembly GCA_026262405.1. Taxonomy (NCBI): domain Eukaryota; kingdom Fungi; phylum Ascomycota; class Dothideomycetes; order Pleosporales; family Pleosporaceae; genus Curvularia; species Curvularia hawaiiensis. The sequence continues at coordinate 606,028 of JAODYC010000002.1, read as the reverse complement.
GAAGACACGATCCACCAACGTGAAAAAGGAGCAAAGACTGCCTTTACGGAGAACTGCCAGGGCAGGCAAAGAGCAAACTACCATGGGCAAATCTGGAAGGCCAACCAGGCAGCAAATGACGGCGCCCTTTCAATCAAAGGAGGCTTTTATCGACTTTCTCAGAGCCTCTCGCTCCAATGATGGCCGTGCTCCTATTGGAGATGAGAAATGGTCGAACAAAGATCTCGAGCCAACACCAGTCGAGCAGAGGACATGGACCTGGTACAGCCTACCACTGTACTGGTTTTCAAACAAGTTCTCGCTTGTCGGCTGGAACACTGGCTCGTCGTTAGTAGCAGTCGGCTTGGTACGTTATTCACCTGTGTTATTCGTATAATGCCAACTAACGATATCCGTAGACATGGCAGACATCATTCATCTCAGCATGTCTCGGTTCGTTGCTCGCGGCTCTTGTCGTCGTGTTCATGGCTCGCCCAGGTGCTAAATACCACATTGGATTGTAAGGCATTGACCCCCAAAACATGTTGAATATTTAGCTAACCAGTCATAGTCCCGTCCTTGCACGCTCTGTCATGGGCATGTACGGTTCCTACTTCTTCGTCTTCATCCGGGCTATTGTTTGCATCATCTGGTACGGCATTCAGACTTTCTACGCTGGCAACCTTTTGTCCATCATGCTGCGATGCATCTTCGGCAGCTCCTGGGAAAATCTACCGAATACGCTTTCTCCAACCGCTGCTGTAACATCGAAGCAGCTGTTGACCTTCTTCATGGCTTGGCTCATGGAGTTCCCATTCATGTGGGTTCACCCAAGCCGCATCCATTTCATATTCACCATCAAGGGAGTCATCATGCCTGTCGCAGCCTTTGCCGTCTTTGGATGGTGCATGGCAAACGGCGGGGGGCTCAGCTCCATGGATCTCGCTCACCAAACGGCCAAGGCTTCTGCTGCCAAAATACCTATGGGATGGAGTGTCATGGCTGGAATCAACACCATTTTTGGCGCCCTATCGCCCATGCTCGTGAACCAACCCGATCTTGCGCGCTACTGTAAGAAACCTCGCGACGCCGGTCCACTACAAGGTGTCAGCGTTTTCGTCGCTGCGATTATTGTTTTCTTCCTCGGTATGGCGTCGACAACGTCCATGCAGGCCGCGTATGGTACTGCGTATTGGAATATCTGGGATCTATTTGACGCTATACTCGACCACCACTTCGGCGCAGGTGCTCGTGCCGGCATCTTCTTCGCTTCATTTGCATTCTACTTTGGTGTGTTTGCAACAAACTTTGGGTCAAACTCGATTCCATTTGGCTCGGACATGACTGGTCTTTTCCCGAAATGGCTTACCATCCGAAGAGGGCAGATTCTTTGTGCACTTCTTGGTGTCGTTGTGCAGCCATGGCAACTCATGGCTAATGCGGCTGCTTTCCTTAGGTGAGTTGGCTTATAAGATAGTTTGCTTGCCTACACAGATGAACTAACGATGGATAGCTTCCTCGGTTCCTACAACATTTTCATGGCACCTCTTTGCGCAGTCCTTATCGTCGACTATTTTATAGTGCGCAAAGGAAATATTCATATTCCCTCATGCTATGATGGCCGGAAAACAGGATTGTACTGGTTCTGGTCCGGAGTCAACTGGTGTGGAGTAGTAGCCTGGGTATTGGGTACTACGATGGGCATTCCAGGCCTCATTGGCCAGTACCAGCCCAAGATCATCTCTATGGCCGCGCAAAACATGTATCGAATGGGCTGGATACTCACATTTACCGTTTCTGCTACGGTATATTATGTCACGTTTCTCTTCATAAAGCCCCGCGTCTTCCCTTACGGGCGCGAGAGCACGCCGTATGAATGGGAATGGCTGGGCAACGAGGGTCGCGAAGGCTTCTTTGAGGGAGAAGGAGAAGGTGGAGAGATCTATGTAGCTGCTACACCACCCATGACTGATGGAGGAGACGATGTCGAAATTGGGGGCAAGACGCCTAAGGTTAGTTATTGAGTTTTGGGAGAGATATTGCCTGTCATGGGTAAATTGTATTCTTAATCGTATATATATATCGATTTTTGCAAGCACTTTTGGACTTTGCATGCATCCAGGTACTTCGTGCATGACTGAATCTACAGAGTGCCTTGCTTAATTGTTGGGTATGTTCTTATGCCAAGAACGTTGAACAACGGCAGATTACATCCTGTCTCCACTCCGTAGTAAGTCAATCCGATACCAGGTGCGGAAACGAAAATTCCGATAAGCAGAACTACCGGTATCGGCCGTGATCGCACTCCAATACCACTATGCCATAATCGGGCAACCCGCAAGTCTTTACAGGGGCCTTGATTGTGTTTGACGGCTGCCTATCACCAGATGCGGGACACATGGGCCGAGGATAGCATTTAGTGTAACTCTCCTACTTAGAACACGTATGTATTCTTTCAAGACAAGTAAGAAAGTATTTCGATTCTTTTTTTCCAGAATTTGGCTCTTCTTTCTAGACGACAAGACGTCTTTTACCACACGTAGACAAAAACCTAAATTGCTTTCTCAACCTGAACAGCATGGTGTCTGAGCTTTACCGGCTGACGGCCACAGAAGCCGCGACCAAGATCCAGCAAGACGAAGCTACAGTGGAAGAGTATGCAAGGTCGCTTTTGAAGCGTATCGAGGCCCGAGACGAGGCTGTCCAGGCGTGGGCCTATCTTGACCCGGAGCACGTGATTACACAGGCGAAAGCACTGGATGCTATTCCAAAGGAAGAGCGCGGTCCCTTACACGGTGTTGCCATTGGTGTAAAGGATGTCATATATACAAAAGGTGGGTTTCAATCAAAAAGTGCAGTCTAGTTGGGTTCTAAATGATTTAGATATGCCGACGCAATTCAACTCGCCAATATATGCCAATGATGCGCCAAAAGTAGACGCTGGTTCCATTGCAGTATTACGCAAAGCTGGTGCGCTCATATTCGGGAAGACGACAACCACAGAGTTCGCGGCAACAACTGACGGCCCAAAAACGCACAACCCACACGACCCAGGTCGTACGCCTGGCGGTTCTTCGTCGGGATCTGGAGCAGCCGTGGGCGACTTCCAAGCACCCATTGCGCTAGGTACTCAGACTGGCGGCAGCGTCATCCGGCCTGGATCGTACAATGGCGTCTATGCCCTCAAGCCTACCTGGAACTCCATCACTCGCGAGGGCCAGAAGATGTACTCATTAATACTCGATACGCTCGGCTTCTACGCTCGCAGTATAGCCGATCTTGAGCTCCTTGCCGATACCTTCGATCTTCGAGACGATGAACCAGTTTCCCCAAATTTCACGGTCAAAGGGGCAAAGTTTGCATATCTCAAAACCATGGTCTGGCCGAAGGTGGGATCTGGCACCGCCGCTGCGCTTGATAAAGCTGTTTCTTTGCTACGTGCCCAAGGAGCCGAGGTAGAGGAAATAACGTTTCCGGAGCATCTCAATGATCTCCCCTCATGGCATGCGACTGTACTAAGTTCAGATGGCCGCACAGCGTTTCTGCCCGAGTATAGGATAGCCAAGGACAAGGTTTCAAAGTACTTGGTAGGCCATGTAGAGAACAGTGACAAGATTTCACGCAAGGCGCAATTGGAAGCGTTCGACAACATAGCAGCAGCAAGGCCAGTGGTGGACGAGATTCTTGGAAAGTATGCTGCAGTACTCACGCCAAGCGTGCCCGACGAAGCGCCGTTGGGCATTGAGAAGACTGGGAGCGCAGCTTTCTGTTTGATCTGGACGGTAAGCCTTATCCTGTGCTTACTCTGCAAGAACTGCTTTTTGACCTAGAAACAGGCGCTGCACACACCAGTAGTCAACGTTCCGGGATTCAAGGGGGAGAATGGCATGCCAATTGGCATCTCGCTTGTCGCCCCACGATACCATGACAGACGCTTGCTCGCAGTGTGCAAAGAGGTTGGAAAGATATTTGAGTCTGAGGGTGGGTGGAAGCCGTCGGTGTAGATCGTTGGATGATTTTGAAAGATGTTAGACTCCACAAGGTATATTTAGCTGCTGTATATGTGTATAGCAATCGTAAAGTTACAAAATGAATGGTCGTGGATAGTGAGATCACTGAGAAGTTGAGGGTGGGGCTGATTATGTAAGGCGGCGGCCAGTGATGCCATCAGTCATGGTCCGGCGGAATGCTAGGCACCTAGTAGATCGAGCATCGCGTGTCCGTCATCACCGTCTCGCAGCCACCAATTAATTCGCCATGGCGTCGCGCACACGGCTGGCAGCCACTACGGCCTCGACATTGATACGAAGTTCACGGCCGCTGGCAAACTCGAGGATTTCACCACTGGCCGCCGTGCTGACAACATGGCCGGCCCGCAACAACTCGCATCTTAGCTCGCAGTCTGCCACCAACCCAACGAGTGTCTTCTCCTCGTTTGGCCAGCTCAGCGCATCATCGGGGCCGCCCTCATACTTCTCCTCGTCCCACAGACGTCTGCCCACCAACACCATCATTCGCTTTGTGCCACAGCAGACAGCATGGATCGTCGAGCGCATGGGAAAGTTCAACCGCATACTGGAGCCTGGCTTGGCCATTCTGATTCCTTTCATCGATCGGATAGCATACGTCAAGAGCCTCAAGGAGAACGCCATTGAGATACCCAGCCAGAGCGCCATCACAGCCGACAATGTCACACTCGAGCTCGATGGTGTGCTGTACACTCGTGTCTTCGACGCATACAAGGCAAGGTAAGTGCAGCCGGGTGCATTGGAGAATAGACGAGTACTGACATAAGACAGCTACGGCGTAGAAGACGCAGACTATGCCATCTCCCAACTTGCCCAGACCACGATGCGCTCCGAAATTGGCCAGCTCTCCCTCGACCACGTTCTCAAAGAACGTGCCAACCTCAATGCAAACATCACGGCGGCTATCAATGAAGCAGCTCAAGACTGGGGCGTTACCTGCCTGCGCTACGAGATCCGTGACATCCACGCACCCGAACCCGTCGTCGAAGCCATGCACCGCCAGGTCACCGCCGAGCGATCCAAGCGAGCAGAGATTCTTGAGTCGGAGGGTCAAAGGCAGTCTGCCATCAACATTGCCGAGGGAAAGAAGCAGTCAGTCATTCTGGCTTCGGAGGCTCTGAGGGCAGAGCAGATCAACATGGCCAGTGGAGAGGCTGAGGCCATCCTTCTCAAGGCCCGGGCCACAGCCAACGGCATTGACGCTGTTGCGCGATCCATTGCTCAAGGCGAAGGGGCTGCGCAGAACGCTATCTCACTGTCTGTGGCTGAGAAGTACGTTGATGCTTTTGCCAATCTTGCCAAGGAGGGTACAAGCGTCGTGGTTCCTGGTAACGTGGGCGATATGAGCGGCATGATTGCCAGTGCTATGGCAGTTTACGGCAACGTCAGCGCCTCACAGGCAAAGGCCTCCAAGTCGATTGAAGGCGGACGCATCAACACGCAGGCTAGTGAGAAGATACAAGAGCTTCAGAACAAGTTGAACGATGCCGAAAGTGGGACCAGTGAAGTACATAACGAGATCAACAAAGTCATGGACCAGAGGTTGAATAAGAGGTAGCCAGCACCGGCGGCTATAGGGATTTCTTGGGAAGGTGGATTGGGCACGATATACGACTGTACATTATACAAAGCTGTATAACTAACAAGAGCGACCAAGCGATTGCATTTGGGTCATCGGATAATGGGCTAGCAAGAAAAGCGTTCCCAAAAGAGTTCTTGTTTCTCCTGCGTCACGACTCCAACATTTGTTGTACTAATAAAGAGTCTCTCAATAGGCAAGCGGAAGAACCTTGAAACAATACATCCATACTCTTCCTCAAGGTATGCTTTTCGTATGAGAGGTTTCTATATTCTTTTTTTTTTCTCTTGTTCTATTCTTTACCTTCATATTAAACGCTGCACAGCGTCGAGAATCAGGGTAGCGAGTTGCTTTCCATCCTCCCAAACGAAATCGTGGAGGCCCCGCAGGTCCCTTACGTTGAGAACCCGCCGACCCTCAGCCCTGACCTCATCTTCCTCGTCACCAGCCTCCATGACGATGCTCCACCCCTGCCTGTCAAGCGCAACACACATGACATCTCGCTGTGCGCGCTCCAGCAACTGGTCCTCGAGGCTGTGGCACAGGACAACTAATCTGCCCTCGGGCCACTGCTGCACATTGTACTTTCCTGACACAGGCGAGACAGCAAGATAGGCCGTGCCATTATCGTCGTCGCCAAACGCATGAGTAATAAACGCCTTGTATATATCCGCAACCTCCTGAGGATATTTCGGCGGCGAAAAGTTCTTCAGCATCAGGGGGATATTGTAGATACCCGCCAGCCCTATCAGGGCCTCTGGTTTGCCCGCAAAAGACGTTTCGGCGTCCAGCCCAATGCCCGCAATGATTTGACACAGGATGGTCGCGCCGCACGAGTGTCCAATGCCAATCCAGCGCTTCATGCCGTGCTCGCGCTGCAGGAAACGCAGGCCCTGTGCTACGTCGCGCACATGGGTGGGATGCCGGGCGGAGCGCTCTGGGTCGTTGGGGTCGCTCGGGTGCGTGGGGTGCGAGGGGTAAGGCGAGAGACGGTAGTTGAGGCTGGCGACGCCCACGACGTGGCTGAGTGTTGTTTCTGCGCCCGGCGACGATGAGAGGTGGGATAGCGCGGGCTCAATGTTATGCGAGTCTTTGGTGGGGTCGCGCCAGGCACCGCCGTGGACGTAGACTATCCATATGCCTGAGTCGCGCGGTGGTGGTGGTGCTTTTTCATTGGAGCCAGCTGGTGGCTGCGGCAGCCAGAGATCGAGCGTGCGGAGGCGGCTCGGAGGATCGCTGTAAGGCACCGAAGCGAGGTGGTTGAGCGTCCAGGGGGACGTGCCGGACGCCATTGTTTTTTTTTGAGGGGGGGTCGTCTGGAGAAGAAACGGAGAGCGTTAGTTTGGCGGGGGAGACATGTGTGTTCAAGGTTCCTGCATCACCGTTGGCATTGCGCTAACCTCTCGTGCGACCGTGGGACAAAGTATCTTGGAACCTAGAGAAGTAGTTGTTTGATGGTTTCGATTTAGATTCTACACTAAGCTATCGAGTATCAAGAAGACGTAAACTAAAACACGCAGGGTATACCACACGGCTCGTCAATAACCATGTCCCACGTCGTAAAGGCATTAAAATTCCAATCCATGCGAGCACGTGCCAGTGCTAGACGCCGAAAACGTTTTGGCAATGCAGTACATATGCTGATGCAAGACCCAAGGTATCTTTAAGGACATTATCTCCGAACATAACAAGAACTCTCCCCCAAAGAACAAGAAAACACAATGATCATGGTCTCAGGCAAGACGTTTACAGGAACGCAGCCATGAAAGCACCGAAGCCGACGAGGCTGCCGGCAGCGGCCTTGACGTTGGAGGCGGCGCCAGTGGAGCCAGAGCTGGCGCCAGTACCAGTGCGGGTGGCGTCAGATCCGCTGGCCTCAGCACCGGTCCTGGTAGGGTTGGCGCCAGAGCCGGTGGCATCAGAGCCAGAAGCGGTGGTGGCAGGAGCAACGAGAAGCGTGGTGCTGTTGTTGGCGCTGACAGTGACGGTGCGGGTCTGGTTGAACATGGAGCCAGTTCCAGGAAGGAGCAGGGTGTGAATGCCAGTGCCGACAGCCGGAATGTCAGCGGGGACGGGCTGGGAGGTGACAACAGCAGGCTGGTCGGTGACGGCGTCGGGCTGCTGAGCAATGGAGCTGTCGACAGCAGGCATGCCAGTCACGACACCCAGCGAGTTGGTCTGGGTGAGGTAGGCAGTCTGGGGAGCAGGGTCCTCGGACGGAGAGGGAGAAGAGTTCTGCAAATCATGTTAGGGTATGCGTCCGAGACAAGTGGTAAACGGGCGTACATACCTGAGCCGAAGCAACGGCGAAAGCAGCAGCGGAGACGAAGATGGAGGCACGCATTTTGGCGGTGTTGTGATTTGTGGTGGTGGTGTTGTTGTTGTTCTTGGCGGATGAATTAAAGACGCGTCTTGAAGCAACGGACAAGGACCAACGAATGTCGAGTCGTAATAGAGATTAGGACGAGTAGCGACTGGTACGATAAGAAGATGAGCTGAGGAACTGACGCTTTGTACGTGACGCGCCCTCCTTTTATTGCCTCTGGTCGTCTTCACCCGCTGCTGGGGCCCAAACGCTCAGGCAGGCTAGTCCGGGCCCGTGTGGTGCGCCACCCTGCCCCCAGCAACCGGCCACCATGACGCTAACCCGGAACCGCCCAGCGCCTTTTCCGGCCGGTGACTAGCGGCCTGTGCAGCCAATGGCAACGGTAGCGTTTGCTGCCTCCATGTTTCGCGTCCGTCGTGGTAGCGGACATGTTTTTTTATTGATTCTGAACTGTCCACACCCACGCTGATCGCCATATATGCCATGCTACCGCCGAGTGCTATATCGTAGCTGCCCGAGCCCGTCGCTGTCGTTTTCGTCGCCGTCGCTGTCAACCGAGCTGCCGCTGCCCGGCTCGCGCCATTTCGTACGCGAGCGTCAGGCGCTTCTGCTGCTGAGCCTCACCCACGTTTAGAAACATGTCGCATCCAGCACCTTCGCGGCCGTGTGCCACCACAGACGGAGCGGGTTCCCGCAGAAACAATGCGCATTCTTTCGTCATCTCCCCCATCAATCCTTCTGCCGACCCCCGTACCGCCTCTCCACTTTTTACATGGCAATTTTTCCACCCTCAATGCTCTGCTCGTGCACCGGCCAAACGTCAAACGGCGCGCCCCTTCGCTCTGCCCCTTGACCCCCCAACGTTTCCTGCCTCCAACGACACACAGGCCTTGTATCAAGTAAGCTCTGCCGATCCCTCCAAGCACAATCGGTAGCATACCGTGGTGGTGGTGGCTGTCATGTTTCTCTGCTTCTACCGATGTCGCTGGTGCTCCAGACCGGTGTGTATGGCCATTGCAAAAGACGCCATTGCAGCAATACGCGCGTCCTCGACATTGGCTAGCCTGCTAAAATTAGGCCCGACGGCGTGATCTCGTCTGCTCGTATGTGAAAAAGGTGAGTGGGCTGCGCAGGGGCACAGCCAGGGGGCTGGAGCGGGAGTCGAGGCTGTTTTTGGCCTGGTCTCGGGTTCGCGCGAGGCGACATGGTGGCATGCCGGCCATGGAGTCGACGAATGAGGTCTTGGCCTGCATCGTCTCCTGAACGATACGTGTATCCTCGCACGCCGCCATTTGGCTGGCAGCAGCATGTTTGCTTGCTGAACACTGTTTGTGACAAGACCAGCCATCCCTTTGAAACAAGATGGTTGGCGTCTCGGGCTGGGAAACTGACTGGTCTGTGGCGGGACTAGCGTCTTTCCAGCCTCGCCCGCTTCCCGCCACTGGTGCGCCTGTCTCACAAATGTTACATCGCCTCGAGGGCGCAGTCTCCAATCCGCGCTGCCTCTTCGTGTTTTATTTTGGACACCATGATTCCATCAGCGATGCTCTCCATCAACATCAACGTGAGACTGACAGGTCGCGCCGACCAACTGTAAGCCTCCTGAGATGCTGCAGCCGGCTGTCTGGAACACGAGAGTCGTTTCCTTCTCCTTTCTTCTTTTGCATAGTCTACCGCTTACGGATTCTTTCTTTGTCTCTTGCACCTCTTGATTCATCAGCAAAAGCCGTGCTGTGTGCATTTTCTCTGCAACTTTTCATTTCTTGTCTTCCTTACTAGCAATGGTTGCAGAGTTTCATTCTTTGCTTCAGTGTCGTTGAATCTCATCTAACCATTTGAGCTCAAGATTGGCGACCATTCTCTGGGTCATCGGCAAAAAAGAAAGCAAATCATGATCGACGAACGACAGCGCAAAGGGCTTCCAGCACGTCAACCCCAAGGATCGTAGGACCACCAGTACCATGGAATGCTCGTTTGCACATCTCCTTAGGATAGGTTCAAAGTGTCATGCGTTGGCAAAACAAGATACGTCTAGGTCACGCAATGTACACATGAGCACCGGACTCGATCATTGTCTACGCGAAACCTGTGCACCAGAGGCCATGTGACGAAGCGACAGAGAGGAACGTGCATCGTTTCCAAGGTTTACTCATCTGTTTCGTTGTGGCCCGTCTTGGAGAAGTGTCTAGTCCCGTTGCACTGCGGTATTTGTATCTACGGAGAAGTGTGTGATCTGTAAAATAGAGAAGGAGAGAGTATTATGGTTACAGAAAGAGTGTGTATGGGCACTCGCCTATACATAGAAGAGGACTGTTTGCTTGGTGAATCATATGATATGTAGTCACATGACTCGGCTCTCAATTCAACACGGTCTCGTCGTACTGCGGGATTCGACATCCTCAGCGGGACAGTCCCTGGCGGTGTTACCCTCCTGCTTGCAGTTGCTGCAAGCGAGAGGGTTGCCAGTATGGCTCCACAGGTTTGGTGGGGAGATGTGCGGAAGTGTTTGGGGAAGGAGAGGCAGGAGAGGCAGGTGTGACTGCCTCAACTCCAACATCCATATGAAAACACCCTCGAACCCTTTTTTTTTCCTCTCCACGCTGCCCGTTATCAAGTTCGTAAGTATTCTACGTATACATTTTTATTTTATGCCTATACAACTAACAATTAAGAGTGAAAATTACTATGGCGAGACGCACCCGTCCTAAGCACAATACTAAGGCGCCCAAGTCCGTCCGCCTCGCCAGAAAAGCTGCCAATGATGCTAAGGTGGAGGCAGAAAAGGCAGCAAAGGCAGCAACCCCAGAAGCAGCAGTGGCTCGCGCCCGTGCAGTAGTGCATGGGTTACACCAAGAAGCGACCAGCCCAAGAACGTTATTAAACGTCGAAGAAGCCTTCGTGGAGACTGGAGACGCCCTAGAAGCAGCAAAAGCTGCAGTATTATACTATTTCAAAGTAGCTATAGTTG